>CM076569.1:305495227-305771487 GCA_034641835.2 Pinus albicaulis
TAGGCCTTAATGTAGTATTTGAATATGGCATTTTGGTCCATTTGAATAATTAGATGAAGATATGGTTGGGTACAACAGCTTTAACACTTCAAGTTTAGCTGTTGTCCATTGTAGTTTACTTTGTCTTAGTTGATAAATTCAATCTCACGGGCTTAATTATTTACAAAACTTCTTTTGTTCAAAATTCATACTCATACACAATTATCTGGACAGAAGATAGTATCATTATAAGGTCTGGAGTATTTTGCAGCGTCTTTATCATTTCACAAACAAGCCTTTCTTCAAAAGAATATTCTAAAAGGAAATATATAACTTTTGAGTGAGGTTTAGTGGTGTTAAAACTGAGTTGCAGAACAGAATTAGAAGCTAGTTTAGAGTAGAAACTTTACCTTGTTACAAATATTCTTTTCCACATATTTTCCAACAAATCTTTATTCATGGATGAGATGTTGTACATTGTAAGTTGTCTGTTTGATTAGTGATTTAGGAGAAAACTTCATTTACACTTAGCTTGTTCATTTCTCAGGTTCATTTCAATTTCATGTTGTGAGTTTACAATAGAGTCATTATCAAGCTTTGTATTTGTTGGTTGCTAGTCATAGTTAGACTCTGTTTTGTTTTAGCATTTGCATTTATTTACCATCATAATTTAGGCTTTACTCTGTTTTGACATAGTCAATAGCTTCTTTGCACCAGTATTTAGCTCCTTCCCTTTTCAAACATAAAACCATAAAAAGACCAAAAACATCATAAAACACTAGACACAACGAAGTAGGAAGAGGTTACTTAGGCACATATGGTGCACTTCACTTCAGCAGTTTACTGACCCTGGTTGACAATTAATAAACTCAATTTAGGAGACTAGGTTGAGCACAAACATTTTGGCGCCGTTGCCGGGGAAGTGTAACTAGGTATCCTGATTTCCTACATCCACAAAAACAAAAACAAAAACTTCAATCACCTACCACACCCACTATATCATGTGGTGCAGTAAGAGCCACACATCCACATCATGAATTCATATTTTTGCATGTAGAAGAAGAGGTGACAAAGCAGGTGGAAGAAATGGATGGAGATGATGACAATGAGGAAGATCCTTTTGGATTTCCCATTCAAGAAACTGATATCAATATTCAAATGAAGAACATCAATCCATCTGTACTTCCTAACTTCAAAGGTATGAGATCAGAAGACCTGGAAACCTTTCTTTTTGAATTTGAAATAATTTTTAGATCTTATGGGTACTCATTGCACATGCAAAAATTGAATTTGTTTCCGGCAACATTAAAGGATAGCGCTCTTAGATGGTTCATGACTTTAGGAAAAAATTCTATAAGGACATGGGATGATATGAAAAGAGTATTTTTGGAAAAATATAAAGGTTATTGCATGCACCATGACCTTAGAAATGAAGTCTTTAAGATGAACCAAAAAGAGGATGAAAGCCTAGAATATTTAATGGAGAGATTTACTTATAATATCAAAAGATCTAAATTGCATAATTTAGGATCAGATGCATTAAAAACTCTCCTACTAAATGCTATAAAGGATGAATGGATTGATCTTCTTAATCTTGTGGGAAAAGGAGATGTCTATCAATTGTCATTTCAAGAAATTTGTGAACTATGCAAGAACATATCAAGAGGAAAAGCAAAGTGTGTAAGATCCCCTCAAGATCCATTTATGGCAAGAGTAAGTAAGTTAGCATCAAGATTGGTAAGTCAAACTGAACCTAACAATTTTCTAAACATTCTTGGTAATTTAAATGAACAAACTGACATGCTAAGAATGCAAAACAAGCAAAAAGTTGCTTCATTTATATTTTTCCCTAAATGTAGAAAGAAACATGCTTTGCATGAATGTCCACTTGATAACATTAAAATGTGTAAAATTTGTGTAGGATCACATACTACTGAAGATTGCCCATCATTACCAGGGTTGAAGGCAATTTACCGAAAGGATAATGGAGCAAATCAAGCACAAGAACAACTTTGTTATGTAGCTCCAAGAGGGCTATGGCAGCCTCATCAACCCAATAGGATGCAATATCCTTATGCACAGTTTCAAGGTTATGCACAACAATCTCAAGGTAATTGGAAAACATCCTTGCCTTGGCAACCTTGGGTATCTCAATCCCAACCTCAAAACCAACCTTGGAAACCTTGGCCATCTCAATCCCAACCTCAAAACCAATCTTGGCAACAAAGTTGGCAAAGGCCTTATAAAGAAAATCCACCATATCCTCAATATTTCCCTCTCTATCCTCAATACCATGATCAATGTTATCCATACCATTTACCTCCACTACAACATCAATATCACCCTTATTTTACCTCAATTCAACCTTTCCCATTATCATCCACACAAGCACCCCAAAGATTCCCCACTCCACTACCTCCACAACCATTTCATATCCCCAACAATAAAACACCTCAATCAACTTACAAATCTGAGGTATTGCAAAATGATTCACCAGCTGTCATTAAAGAACAAAAACCAGCAGAAGAAGACTCGGATGAGGTCCAAGAATCATGGATGTCTATTGATAGAGAGAAGATATTGGAACCAGAGATTGAAAAGTCTCATGCATGCCTATCATCAGATTCTACGAATGAAGATCACATCTCCGAAGACTTGCATTTCATGATAGAGGAAAGACAAGGAAGACAAGATTACATTGAATCTTGGTTCAATTCAGTCATCAGATCCCAATGCTCAATTATTCAATATCTTCTGACATCATCTAAATCAAGACAGTTGGCATCTCATATACTGGTACATATCAAAGAGTATCTTTCAAACCTGCATATGAGTTTATCTATCATCTTGTTACAAACATGGTTCCATTGGAAGTACTCATATACTTGAACAAGATTTTCTTTTTCAAGTAGAGTAGGACATACAAAAAAAAAAGAGAAAAAAAAAGGAAAAAAGAAAAAAAGAGTAAAGAGAAAAATAAGTCCTATTGTGAAAACCAGCTTGCTGGCGCAGTTGGACATGAGCTTTGCTTGAAAACCAGGTAACTGGCGAGCAAAGTTCACAATAAATTCTGCAATTTCATGATGGTTTCAATCTTTCATGGTTCTTCAAATCATTCTTGGCTCTATGCTCGAGTTGGATGATGTGGAATTCCTTAAGGTCCACCTTCCAACAGATCTTGTCCCATCGACCTCAACACTTTATCTGGGATCAAGATTAGAGATTATTTGAAGTGCCTTGGAGCTTGCATTCATCAATGGCAAGCCTCCTCGTTGATAACAATGGGAATACAACAATGTCTCTTGATTGTCAAATCTTGCAGGCGACTCGACTTCGACACATTCATTCGTCCCTGTCAAGATGCAATGAGGTACCTTGACACTCATTTACATTATCGGTGAGTTATCTCGCATTGGTTAACGATTTTCATTATTGATCGGTAATCCAATGATTTCTTCCCGTGCTTGACTTCGACACATCTATTCGCATGGTAAGAATTGTACCATGAATGTTGGCTTTGATGAAGACTAATGGTTTTATGGAATCAACAACAACTTGTAGCAGTACATTTTATTAGTTTCTTGTAGCAGCATGTTCATCTTTTTGTCAATTCAATAACAGCTGCAGAAAGTGGCAGTTTCTGCAGCTATTGCTATAGCAGCCTGTTTTCGTTTTTTGCAACTTTTTCCAGAAGGCAGTTTTGGCGCAAATATTGCAAGATATTGGAGCAGAAATAAAAAATTATGAGCTTCTGGGTTTTCTCAGAATATGATAAATTGAGTAAGACTCGGACAAAATTTGGAAAAAAGCAATTTTTAAGGGCATTTCAGAAGGGTTTTTCAGGCAGATTTTCAATTTTCAGCGTTATGGACAGAATAGGACAGATTTGAGTATTTTTGCACAGCAGCACCTTTTCTTCATCAAAATGAAATTATGGAAGCATGTGGCAGTAGAGAAGGAAAAAATACACAGTTTCCCTTTGGAATCACTCAATTTTGCTTTAAATTGAGTCCGTGGCGTACTTTTTTGTTGCAACATTGGGCAAAATGAAGGTTGAAACAGGGCAGAAATTGATTTTATCATAACTTTCAAACCGTGCATCCGTTGGTCCTGAAATTTTTATGGTAAATGCATTGAGGTAGGGTGAATAAACACATAAAATTTCGGAAAATTTTAGTATGTATTCTTCAAAAAGTTGGCCACTTTCACCTACAGCCATTTCTCATTTTCCGGGAGATCCGTGTAACCAATGGCAAAGATTTTTTGACAGAAGATGCATAATAATATTGGTGACAACCTCAGAAAATTTCAGGGAAGTCTGATGTACCATTTGAGAAAAATTGCAAAATTCATTTCATTCTACAATTCCACTCCATCTCACTCGACTTTCACTCCATCTCACGCCATTTTCATTTCATTTCACAAGTCCATTCCACTTTCACTCCATCTCACGCCATTTTCATTTTATTTCACAAGTCCTATTCCACTTTCACTCCATTACATTTTGCATCCATCTTCCATATTCATACTTCATTTCTTCTTACAGATTGCATGTTGCAGCCACATCTTATTCAACAGTTCTGACATAATTGTACAACCTACAAAGAGATGATGATTACAGGAAATTGAAGGATTCTGTTTTGAAGATCAACATGCTCAAAGAGGACCAAAGGAACAACATCAAGCACAACAATTAACAAGGTCAAAATTCTGAGGTAAATTGTGAAAATTATTTTAATAGCAAAAAGTTAAAACATGAAATAGATACAATGTGTATAATCATATGTTTCCTAAAACAACCTATCATTCGAATTGATTAACATATCTTGGCCATATCCCTTATCCAACATTCCAACCTACTATTCCACACCTCCTTAAGATTGTATCATTCACTTATTTCACCCTCCATCAGATCCATAGCCACTTCATTTTCCCTTATAGCTTAATTACCTCCATCCATTCACTTCCATTACACTTTGCAGCCAATCCATCTCTAAGTGCAGAAAGGTAATTCTAAGGGTGAAGCATCATTCTTCAACTAATCCATCTTCAGACATAGAGATACAGTTTCAAAATAAAGCATTAGACTCTGTAGTCAATCTAGCTTTAAGCATAGAAAAGTAATTCTGAAAGGAAGATAATCTGCACAAAGGAGGAATGTGGCTAATTGTCAGGACACAATCAGTTGAAGTCAAGTATTTGGAAGGATATCCACAAGTCAAGGAGCTACTACAATAAGAAGGGAGGGTAAATTTTATCGAGAAATTTGTTGGCTTCCATAAGGAGATTACAAAATTTTTTGCCAAATCTTTTGATGGAGTAGAAGAAGAAAAACTGACATGGTTATTGAAAATAAACTTGACACTCCACTACAAAAGGAGGATGAAGAACTAATATCTGAAAAGTTAACAGAGATTAGAAAATAGATTAGGGTCAAAAGAAGTAGAAAGATAAGGTTGGATGTTTTAACAGAGGTTTCAGAGCACATGGAATAAGTTTTGATGAAATTGCATGAGGACATGCAATAGTCTTGCAGTGGGGGTATGTTGAGCTCTAGAATTGCCTTCTCTTTTACAAACCTTCACTTCATTTCATCATTATTTTATCACTTCATAAGCCTAAAATCAATGGAGAATGATTAGGATTGCTTAAAGGTTACATGAAATTGATTAACATATTGTATTTTCATGATTTTTGCTATTTTAACAATTTTATGCAAAATAGCTACAGAATACAGGCATTCCGTAGCTGATCACGCATTCCGTAGCTGATCCCGCATTCCGCAGCTGTTTTACAGTTTGAGTGGGTTACATGTGTCGTCTCAAAGAAAGGCGCATATGGGAAAATTCCAGACTTCATCCACATCATTCCTTGCTCCCTACAAAATCTGAGCACAATTCTACATGTGGTTATGCACGTGGGAAACCAAAACCAAGAGGTAGAGTTCTACCGGGACACAAACTCTAAAGCTGTCTGCAGCAAAGTACGCAACCTCCAATAAGAGTTTTAATTCGATTAGAAGTGGGAAAGACACTTATTCTTGTTTTTCTCATAGAGTAGTTATGTAATTTCATTATAAAAATAACTCGAGAGACCAAGATGCGGTTAGTTGGTGGCTGTTTGGTTGTTAAGCTGTCTAAGACTGTAATACGCTGTTTTTGAAGATTTTCTCCTTTAATGAAAGAAGCATCATTCTGCTGCATGAGCTGAGTCGATCTTGAGCTAGATTTCGTGTGCTACTCTGGTGGTGGAGGGCCCCTGCCTCCTGAGCAGCTGTGTTTTTATAATTTAGATAAGTATTTTAGCTCTGTTTTCACAGTTTAGATAAGTATTTACTTTCAGTCTTATGTTTATGTTTCAATTGCATTGAGTTATACAACCAGAATTGTTCTAATAAACTTTTCCAACATATCATTCATGATGAACAAGATGGACTGTGTAATTTCATAGATTAATGGCATGTCAATTTCAATAGAATACTTCGGAGGTAGAATGCATGTGGTTCAGCTTTGTCCTTTCTTTTCAAGTATGATAATGGCTCTTTAGTTTAATACTGTTCATTGTAGATTAATAGCATCTTAGTTTAGTTTTAACTCATTGCTTTAACACTTCAAGTTTAGCTATTGTCCATTGTAGTTTACTTTGTCTTAGTTGATAAATTCAATCTCACGGGCTTAATTATTTACAAAACTTCTTTTGTTCAAAATTCATACTCATACACAATTATCTAGACAGAAGATAGTATCATTATAAGGTTTGGAGTATTTTGCAGCCTCTTTATCATTTCACAAACAAGCCTTTCTTCAAAAGACTATTCTAAAAGGAAATCTATAACTTTTGAGTGAGGTTTAGTGGTGTTAAAACTGAGTTGCAGAACAGAATTAGAAGCTAGTTTAGAGTAGAAACTTTACCTTGTTACAAATATTCTTTTCCACATATTTTCCAACAAATCTTTATTCATGGATGAGATGTTGTACATTGTAAGTTGTTTGTTTGATTAGTGATTTAGGAGAAAACTTCATTTCCACTTAGCTTGTTCATTTCTCAGGTTCATTTCAATTTCATGTTGTGAGTTTACAATAGAGTCATTATCAAGCTTTGTATTTGTTGGTTGCTAGTCATAGTTAGACTCTGTTTTGTTTCAGCATTTTCATTTATTTACCATCATAATTTAGGCTTTACTCTGTTTTGACATAGTCAATAGCTTCTTTGCACCAGTATTTAGCTCCTTCCCTTTTCAAACATAAAACCATAAAAATACCAAAAACATCATAAAACACTAGACACAACGAATTAGGAAGAGGTTACTTAGGCACATATGGTGCACTTCACTTCAGCAGTTCACTGACCCTGGTTGACAATTAATGAACTCAATTTAGGAGACTAGGTTGAGCACAAACAGTCATGATAAGTTCATCAATGGTTTCAAGAGAATTTGCAGGGAAATTTTAACTTGGTTGGTGGATCTTTTAAGGTTGTGAAGGGTCATGAGGTGAACATTAAGCTTGGGAACAATAAGCTAATAAAGGGAAAAATTGAATCCTTTATGTACTTGTAAACTGAGAGAGTTAGAATATTTATGAGCATAGCAAGAGAATCAAAGGCATAAGCAAAACCTAATCCATTTGGTTTCAGACTGAAAGCAGATAATCAACTAAGGCAAACATTTAGATGAAACATAGAAAGGAAAGAAACTTATTTAACTTTCATAGATTTCATCATTAAGAGCAGAAAAACATTTAAGATTCATAAGTAGTTATAACCATAGAAGAAGAGAAATGTATGAACATCTAAAGTTATAGCTATGAAGGTTCCTTGAAACAAATTAAGCTAGTAAATGCAAAGAGCATGATTCAAATAGACTTCTTTGACAAACCTAGGGAAAGCTTGTTTAAAGAGGTGATTCCAAGGGCAGAGTATTTCAGTGGCCAAAATATGCAAGGCTAGCCATAAATCATACTTGAAACTAACTTATCTAAACCATTCAAGAAATGGACAAGCTAAGAACTTTTTAGAGAGCAAGAGATGGATTCCCTAACATATCTCAATAGAAGAAAACATTGAGGCAGTGAAGGACAAACAAAAGTAAGGTGCCATCAGGAAATATTTCTTAATATAAATTTTTTGTCCTACTGCAAAGTAGCAAGATGGAAAACATAATGGAAAACTAGAAAACATGAACATAAGAAACACTTCACCATCAACCAAGCTTATGGATCTTGCAAATAGTCTATCTCCATCAACAAGAAAACCAGGGCATACATGAGCTCCAAGACATCAAATTGTTATAAAAAACTCCAAGAGACTATGTATTTGCTACAGCATAAGTCATCAAAATCCAACTAATACATAAGAGCCTCATGCTCTATTTATGGAGCAAATGAGGAGGTGGAAACCCTAAGAGACTTACAGAAACTCTACTTTAGCCATAAATGTCATAAAAGTGCTTAATGACCATGCAAGGCCCAAGAAACATAAGAGATAAGATAATAATTGAAAAACATCAAAACAAAACTCCCAAATCAAATCAAGAGTGATTTGTCCAAAAAAAAAAAATTAAAAAACCAATTTTTCATTAACCAGTGTCTTTTGTTGACTTTTTGGCAAAAGGCTGTCTCTGTGTGTAGCGCCATTTCAGCAAAAAATAGGGTCTGTTGCAGTTGATTTTTGGACCCCTTCCAGGCATTGGATTTGGCCTCATGATGGCTCATTGGAAATATTGATGAGTCTAATTTCCAAAAATACTTGATTTGTGCTAAATGGATTCCATGCACCGGCTCAAAAATCCAATCTCGCATGACTGCTCTGTGTGCAGCGCCAAGCCTAAAAAGGAGGTAGAAAGGTCAATTTTGAGGTGTTGTTTTGACCTTTTGAGGGGGAAAAAATGCTCCAATTGACCTGAAATTTTGTGGGTAGACTGTTGGTGATATGAAAAATCCAAAAATTTAAAATCCAGCAGCTGAGGATGCCCCGATTTTGTGCATAGCACCTAGGGTGATGCGCTCCTAGGGGTCAAAATTTGGAAAAAACAAAAAATTTCCGGATTTGCCTCAAAATTGGTCTGTAGACCCCTCAAGGGGTTTTAGACACCTGCTGAGAAGCCTCAGCCAAGATCCTTAGTCTGTCATGCACTTTGGTCCTTTTTAGCTATTCTAACTCCATGAAGGCTTGGCTGATTTTCGCATTAGAAAGCATGCTCTTCCTTGCATAGTGTTTGACAATTTTCTTCTGCAAGGAAAGGCCCCTCTTCACCTCTTTGAAATTTTTATGCTCCTGTTTATAATAGTATATGACCCTTTGTGCCCTCTCAAATTCTTTTTCCCATTCTTGAGCAATTTAGTACTCATTTCTTGGTCCTCATTATCACTGTCTAGATCAACAAAAAGAGGGCCTTGAGAAGTCTTTTTTATCCTTTTTCTCCTTCTTACCTATACCTTCTACTCAACCTTTTCCACTTTTTCTTTGCCTTTGTCCATTGTTTTGGCTGTTTGAGAACAGATGGCCCTTTGCCTTTTAGAGGAAACAAGCACATTTATTCTCCGTCTATGATATGTGCATGTGAGAGGGGTAACAATGGGAGTTTTAAAAGCATTGATATCATCATTTTGGCCTTTAGTTTGTTCGATATTTTCTGCACTTGCCTCACTCTGATTTTCTTTGTCATGTATGGACTGATTTTTTTCAAGACAGTCATGACTGCTATCATGACTTTCATGAATCTTTCCTTGACTATTTGGTGTACTTTGATGGCTGTCCTCCTCATCATCTGGATGCTCTTCTTCATCACTTGGTTGTTCCTCTTCATCACTTGGTTGTCCCTCTTCATCACCTTGTTGTTCCTCTTCATCATTTTGCCCACTTCTTTCATCTCTATTTTCCTCTTGGCTACTCCCCTCCTCTTCACTGTTTTCTTCATTTTCATCATCTTCTTCTCCGCTGCTCCCTCCTTGTCCATCATTATCTATCTCAGTTTCCTCCTGACTGTTGCCTTCTATTTGTTCTTCACTAGGGCTACTGTCAGCCCCTTCACTTGGCAATTTAGGGGAGGAGGTAAGAGGTGAAATTCTTTGTGGAGAAGGCACATGGGGAGATGATGGATGTGTGGAGGTAGATGGTTGTGAAGTGTGAGGAAAGTTCTGCTCGATGAAGGCGCGGGGGTCTGCAAACACATCATGTGAGATGAAGGTTTCCCAAGATATTCCTTACTACTCTAGCTGGTATAGGACAATCATTTTGATCAGGGAGTGATGAAAGAGGCTTGGAATTTGGTGGTCATAGCTTTTCTTCTTGACAACTAAGGCCATTTTATCAATGCTTCGGACTAGGTAGTAAGGTAGGTTCATCATCTTGACCCTGGTAAAATGCATCAACAACTTTATATGATATGAGTAGATCTGGGAGTATCTCTCCTCACATGTGAAATAACTAATAATTTGCCTCATCAATGCAGCATACCTCTCTATTAAATGAGAAAAAGGGAAAACAACCTTACAATTTTGTTGATAGTTGGGTTTCAAATAGGGCCCATAGTAACTCAACTCCAGCTTCTTTTGTTTGAACCACACCTCACCAATGTCTGGTATACCTGTTGCCTTGGAAATGATCTCAGATGAGAGCTCAAATTTTACTCCTGCCAAATTGAATTGATGGCTTTGCAAGCTACAGACAAAAAATCTAGTTAAGTCTAAATGGCTGCTGACTTGCTTGACCTTCTCACAAAATTTGTAGCACCCTACATCCTAGAAGCATGAAAGGATCATAGGAGATGAATTGAGTGGAGTGGTGTCTAAGGGCTCAAATATTTTTGCTTTTCCTCCATGATGTTTTGGCTTGGTGGGAGTATGACTCTCATCACCACTGGTATGACTATTTCCCTCTAACATGATGACTGGTCCAAAAAAATAGCAGTAGGACCTTTGGAATTTTCTTGAGGGTTTCTGGGCAAACTAGGTGTTTTTAGTGGGTTTAGGTCAACTTTTTGCAAAAGGAAAACTAAGGTGAAAATGATTTTTTAGAGCTTGCACTTGGGGTTTAGAGGTTAGCCTATAGTCACCCAATCTTCTTTTTGTATTCAAAACCAATGGAACTTGCAAACCCTAACTCAAAGACTAAGAAATTGATCTTTATATAGTCTAGGGTTTGGTCTAGTTTTGACTATGGATGACTTCCTTGTCTTTAGAAAAAGGAGAGCTTGGGAGGAGAAATATTTTTACCAACCTTAGACTCTGCATGTAGAAGTTTTGAAGTCAAAATTTTGGACTTTGGAGCTCTTTGAGAAAACATGTAGAAATTTGGCCGGAGTGTAGCACCTGTGCGTAGCATCTGTGCACAGCGCTTGTGCATAGCGTCGGGCGGACTGGGCAGTGTCCCAGGTGCCTTCGGTCTTTTCTGGGCTTGTGCGTAATGTCGAGCCAGGTGTACAATGCTGGGCTATGAGCATGTAGCGCAGTGTATTTTTACATTGCTTGCCTCCCTCCTGTGCATAGCACCGAAGGCCAAGTGCATAGTGCCGGCCTCGGTGCGTAGCGCCCGAATTTTTTCATAATTTGCCCTGAAAACAAAAAAAAAAATTCTCCCAACGGCATCTTCTCTTTGGAAATGGAAAATGATGCATGGGGAAGGTTCAAGTGACCTTTATATTTGATTTTAAAAGTAATTTAAAAATATCAAACCCACTTTTGCAAAGTTAATGTCTCCTATCTTTTAGTGTGCTTTTGACTAATATTTGTTGTGAACATACTTTGAAATTTTTTGGAATTTTTTTTTATTTATGTCTCTGTCACCTTCTGCAGAACCATATTTTTGACATGGAGGCCTTTGTTGGGGGTCTATTGCTGAGATGCACACTAGGGTTTCACTTACTCTTTTTAGGCCGTTTTGATAATAACTTATGGCCAACCTTTTATTTCAAAAACTCTGGTTTTTAGCCTTTGGTAAAATGATCCCCTTTAACTGATACTCTTTTGTCTTTCTTCTCTTAGTGTAGGTGAAGAAATGTTATTTTGGCAAAACCTTAAGGAGGAGGCTTCTGTCCTTGAAATCTCTGTCATGGTTTTTTTCTTATCACCACTATTTTGTTAATCAACCAAACAAACCCTGATACTCTTTTACCTATAGGCATGTTACTTTTGTCTAGTTTGTGTCTTCCTCCTGGTGATGATTACATCTTATTACCTTTCCTATTCTTATTTCTGGTGGCCACCTTGGCTATTCATTGTGGAAATGTGAACAAGGGAAGTTGTCCCTTGTAGCATTTGAGCTCTAAGCCAAGGAGGCTTTTCTTGAATGGATTTGAATCAAATTGCTTGATTTTATTCCTCTTTGAGTACAATCTCCTCATGTAGGAAGGCATAACTTGTTGGGCACAAAATCCATCCTATGACTTAGTGAAACCTTAGGTGACCTAATGGGGACTTTTTGGACTTGGAATTTGGATAGAGATTTAGACTTAGGGATCACAAGGTACAAGATAGGACCTATGATAAGCTTAGTGTTTTTCTAAGACCTAAGATCTAGCATACTTGACTATCCAAAGGGCTTGTAGAGACAATTAATGTCCAAGAATATTATGGAAGAGACCACAAGGCTATTTGACTGGTAGGTTTGAGTAGTAGTAGGGAATCCTGTAGGTAAGAAAAACAGAGGATTTGGGCCAAAAGGCAATACATGGTGAAAAATGGGTGAAATTTAGGGTTAAAAAAAATGGCTTGAGCCCATGATGGGTCTTCCAGAAGTGGTGGGCTAGTCATGACTAGATAGGAAGATGAAATAGTGAAAGTTTTATCTCAGTATAATGAAGGAAGTGAGATTTCTAGGACTCACACTGTTTATGAATTTTGTTTCTAGAAATCTAGGACCACTACTTATTCATCTTCAGATAGTGAAAAATTATGGATGACTAACAGTGGCTCCACTTGGGGAGGGCAGCTCCTTCTCAGGAGGTGTCCAGAACTTCAGATTTTCTGGCTTTTGGAGATCAGTGCCTTTTCCATTGGGAAGATATGCTCTTTCCTCATTTTCTGATGTTTGTTTTGAGTCTGTAATCTCTGAGATCTGAAAAGACATGATTCATATCAGCATCATTTCTACCTACCCAATCTACTTGCCTAACATTTTTTCTTCCTTGGGTGCACTTGAACTGGAAAACCCTTGACATCTCTCTTTTTGGAAACAAAAATCAAACTATCTAATTGTACCCTGATTTCTTCTAAGAGTTCAGATTAGGCTAATGAACTCTTTTTATTTTCCACCTAATCTACTCATTTTTCAAGATTAAGCTGTTTGACAAATTTTATTCTTTATCCTACTAACATGAAATTGAAAGCACAGTAAATCAGGATTAGACAATCTAACTCACCATGAGTTGTGGCACTGAAAAAAGATGCACACAAGTGTTATTTTTGTACAGACGAAGCTTAGGAAATATGAGGGAAATATATGTCATTTGTTTAGCATCCCCATTTTCCTCTTTGGTTCAGATTTGGGCATGTGGAACCAACATCTCTCATTCCTAATGTATTTTTTACAAGTCAAACTTGAAAATTTTGACCTACTCTTTTTCACTAAATTATCAACCATAAATTTAAAACATGTTCAACCATGATTAGGCTGGATGACTGAACAAGGCTTTTTTGAAATAAGCAGTGGAATTTAGACTTGCACACTTTCAGAATTTTTTTTTGTTTTTAGGTATGGGGTTGTACCTCTCTTTCAAACTCTTCCCTCTTTATTTTTTATATTGTTTTTGTGATTTTTCTTTTCATCAAATAGTGGTATGTACAATGAATGAAAAAAACAAACTAGGTTTCTTGACAAAAGTAATGTTTAAGCATCCTCCCATTTACCGGACCTCCAAACATTTTAGTTCCATCAAGCTCTTGAAAAAAGAAACCATTGTTGCCTCTAATTGACTGAATGATATAAGGGCCTTTCCATATATTTTCAAACTTGCCATGTTTTCCCTTGTCTTCCCTTCTTGAGTCCCATTTTAGAACCATGTCTCCAATCTAGAAATCATTTGCTTTGGTTCTCCTATCAAATATTTTCTTGATATTGTCCTGTATAGCTGCTGTCCTTTTGTAAAATTCCTCCCTTGACTACTGCAAATAAATGGTTTGGTTCAGCCTCCTCTACATGTCATTTTCTTCTGATTTTACTTCTTGAAGAAGCTTCATGATTGGAACTCCCCAAGAGGTGGGGAAAACTGCATCCATGCCATACACTAGTTGATATGGAGACATACCAATAGATTTCTTTGTGGTTAGTCTATCAGCCCATAGTGCATGCACTAGTTTTCTATGCCATGCTTTTTTATTTTGTTCTAGGAGCTTCTTAATGATGTTTAACAATCTCTTGTTAGAGGACTCAGCTATTCCATCACCTTGTGGGTAATAAGTAGTGGAGTGACCCAGGGTGATGTGATATTTGTAACAAAAGTCTACCATTTTCTTAGATGCAAAGGCATCAACGTTATCAGTGATGATATTTTTAGGACAACCAAACCTGGACAAGATGTTGGTTTCCAGGAATTTGATGATGACTGAGTCAGTGGCATTTCTAGAAGGGATGGCTTCTATCCACTTGGTGAAATAATTAGTGGCAGTGAGGATCCACTTATGTTGGGCAGATGAAGTAGGATGGATCTCTCTTATGAATTCCAAACCCCATTGCTAAACAGGGGCTTCAACACTGATGGGGTGCAAGGGTAAAGGTAGGAGCTTTCTTTTGCCATCAAATATTTGGCATTTATGGCAAGTCGTGACTAGTTTGTGAGTATCGGAAAATAAGGTAGGCCAATAGTAGCCAGCTCTAAGGATCTTGTTGGTTGTGGTCTTCCAATAAAGGTGACCCCCACATTCACCCTCATGTAATTCATGCATGATTTTTTCTGCATCATCTTCAAGCAAACATTTAAGCAACAAAGCAACAAAACTCTTCCAGTACAACACTCCATCTAAAATGAAAAAATTTAATGCTTTTTGTTTTAAGAATCTAGCTTTCATTTTTGAAAAATAAGGGGGAGTATTGAGATAAAGAAGCACATAAATAATATCAGCATACCAAGATGAATTTAAAAACATTTCTTCAATATATGGTGATGTACATTCTTTAGTTTCTTCTAACATACCAACCATATTCATGTCTAAAGCTTGGAAATTTGAGTCAGTCATAAGTTTTGCAAGTCCTTGTCCTTTAATCAATTTAGTGGGTCTGATTTCTAAATCATATTCCAAAATGGTAGCAATCCACTTGCCCCTTTTACCATCAAGGTCTTGATTAAGTATGTCTTTGAAAACTGTGTGTGGGACAAAGGCTATGATAAGTGAATGAAAAATATAAACTCTAAAATCCTTCAAAGCTTTGATTAAGGAAAAGGCTTGTTTCTCCATAATGTTATACTTTAGAGGAGCATCCCTTAAGGATTTGCTGAAGAAACCTATGGGTTATTCTTGCCCCATGATGTTCTTTTGCAACAATACTGATACCACAGTATGTTCATAGGAAAAGGAGAAAATGTAGAAGTCCTTGGTGAAGTCAGGGCTGATTAAGACTGGTGTTTGTGTAAGTGCTTGTTTTACTAGCTCAAAATATTGTTTTGCTTACATATTCCACTTCACTCCTACTTCCTTTTTCACCATATTTGTGATATTTCTTAGGTGCTCAACAAGGTTAGGAATGAATCTTCTTAGGAAGTTAATATTTCCAATAAAAGATTGCAACGCTTTAATGTTTCTAGGATGGCTAATTTGTAAGATGCCTTCTATTCTTTTGGGATCTATCTTGATTCCTTCCTCAGAGATGATGTGACCTAAGAGTTTTCCTTCCTGAAGGCCAAACAAAGTTTTCTTAGGATTTAGGGACAGACCATACTTTCTACACTTTTCAAAGACTTTTCTCAAGTTGATTAAGTGCTCTTCATCAGTCTTAGAGTAGATAGTGATGTCATCAAGATATATGACTATGAAGTAACCTATGTCTTCTGAAAAATCTATGTCCATTTCCCTTTGGAAAGTAGTCCCTGCATTCATTAAACCGAATGGAATTTTAACATACATGAATGTACCCCAAGGTGTAGTGAAAGCAGTCTTGAGTTGGTCACTTGGAAAGACTAGAACTTGGTTATAACCTGAAAAGCCATCTAGTAATGAGATTCTTTGTGAGCCAACTACCTTTTGGAGTATGTGATCCATTTTAGGCAAGGGGTAGTTGTCTTTCAAGGAGGCTTTGTTAAAATTTCTGAAGTCAATAAAAAGCCTAATTTCCCCGGTCTTCTTCCTATATAATATGAGGTTGGACACCCATTCTGAGTATCGGACATGGACTATGATCTCAGCATCATACATCTCTTTGATTTCTTTCTCAACTAAGGGTAACAAAAGGGGGTTAAATCTTCTCAATTTTTGTTTAAATGGTTTCTGATTTTGCTTGAGAGGAATTTTATGTTGAATGATTTTGGTGTCATAGGATTTCAAGACTTCATACCCCCAAGCAAACACATCTTTAAATTCTCTAAAAAGCTCAATGTATTTTTGTTTTGTGTGAGGTGGGAGAGTTTTGTACAGCTTGATTATTTTGGGCTCTTTCATCCCTCCAATGTTACACTCTTCTATATTTGTTTCAGTGGATTCCATCTTGGGTTTTTTAGCTACATCATTAAAATCAAACAACTCTTTTAGTGGTGTAAGGTCTCTTGGAAAGGTTTCATCTTTGTACTGCAAAATTTAAAGTTCTCTTTGATATGATTTATCAAATACTTCAGCAACACAAGGGTTTTGAAGGTGGTTTATATCATCACCAAAGGGAAACTCTGTTTTGGGAGTTTCATTTTCAGCAAAATTATTTCTTTCAAATCTTAAACTCTGTTTTGTGCTTGCAAAGTCATTTCTGGATTACAGAAAATCATCTATTTGGTCATCATTGTCAAACACTTGCCAATGGTTCAATTTTTTTGGTACAATAGGCTTGTTCTTTATTTTTATGAGGCATTGATTATTTTCATAAGGTAAAGAGAAATTGTTGGCAGCAAAGGCAAGTTCATTGGCAAGGCAATTTTGAGCCCTAGGGATGAAAGTGAGCTCATAATTCTCAAAGGTTTTGAGAAGGTCTACGGTAGCATTCCTATATTCCCTTAGTCTATGGTTCTTGGCTAAATATTCTCCCTTAATTTGATTTATGATCAGTTCTGATTCTCCTTGAACCAAGATTTTCTTAGCTTTGAGGTCTTTGAGTAGGTGTAAACCAATAAGGAGAGCCTCATATTCTGCAACATTATTAGTGCATTGGAAATATAGCCTATAGTAATGGCCTTCATTTGTGTTGTGGAACCAAACCCCTGCTCTTGAACCAGCCTTACCACAAGAGCCATCAAAGCTTATATGCCAAAGGATGTCAATTTCAGTTTTGTCAATGTTCTGCACTTTGGGGCTGCTAGAGTTTTGGCTGTCATCTTCTTGGTCAGAGGATTAGCTTGGTTGTTCTGAGGGGCTTAGTTCTCCCTCCTTGTAATTCACTTGTTTGCTTATATCATTTTCATTGTACAGGATGAAGGAGTCAAGTTGTAAGTGAATGGAATAAATCGGTGTGTTATTTGGCCTATCTATGTTACTCACCATGTATTTCATGTGGGATTCCTGATATAATATCCTTGTTTGATTAAAAACTGGGATGGTGGCATAAGTCATGTCCATTTGAAGGCTTCCCTGGAGTTTGGCCCCCCATGATCTAGATAAAATCATGCCATACTTTGGGGGGATGTCAGCCACAACTATATCCATGACTAGACTCTTAGTGGGGATTTGTGCCAGATTGACACACAGATCTTTGATTAAGCCTAGACACTTGACCCTACTGGAATAAAAAGAGTACAAGTATTTCTAGGGCTTTATGATTTCTAAGCCCAATCTCTCCATCACAACCTTTGGCATGAGGTTGTGTGAGGCACTGGAGTCTAACATAGCATTATGCAGAATTTTGTCATGTATGTTTAGACTTACATAGAAAGGAGGGACAACTCCTTCCTAATATTTTCCCTCTACTTCAGGACCAAACAATAGCTATGGTTTATCATCAGTTAAGTTTAAAGTGTCGGTATCATTCCCTATATTTAACACTTTGAAAATCTGGGATCTATATACCTCTTGGGTTACCAACTCCGTGAGGGGCATGGTTATCTTGATTTTAGCAATATCCCCCTAAAAGTTGAAAGGCACAAGTGTCTTCATTGTATTTAAATCAGCTTTATCAGCCATGAACTTTCCTACATTTTTGATTTGCTGAATCTGATTTGATGTTTTGGACAACAATGTTTTTTCCGAGCTACTAGTTGAAATACTAGGGCATCTTGAATCATTACTGGGTTGGCTAGTCTTTGGTTTGTTTAGGTCAGCTTTTTTGGCCATAGTATTTGTGGTTTCTATTGTATTTTTAGGAATATGTTCAAAGGTATTTCTTACAGCAGTGTTTGGCTAATTTGTTTTAGGAACATCTTGATTCTTTTTGCTTCTAAGGTCATATTGCCTATGGACTTCCATAATGGAATTCTCAAATCCTAGTCTATAGTTTTCAAAATCTTCATATGATTTCTCATTTGGTTTTGAAGAAAACAACCTTTTTTATTCTTCAATAAGGAAGGTGTTGTCCTCATCATCTGAACCTATGATATTTACATGGTCTTCTTCCAACTGCTCGGGCTCTCTTTTATCTTCATCTACATAGTTGTCCTAGAAAGGAGGTCTGATTTGTTGGTCACTCTCTCTTTTTCTGATTTGAGGAGGGTCTCTCCTAAAATTTTGACTCCTATTCCTATTTTGAAGATTGGCTTGATTTTCCCTAGAAGGGGTTCTCTCATTTAAACTGATTTTTTCCATCATCCTCTCCATTGTCCTAACTATGGAGTCAATTTTGGTGTTAGCAGAGGAGGTTGTAGGAGTTGTGTCATCTTTATAAGTCACCCTTTTTCCTGATCTTATCCTAGCCCTTTTCTCAATTAAATTGGCCTCTACACTCATAGCCCCTTTTTGCATGTCTTCTAGAGTTAGGTAATCTCTCTCCCTTAGTTGATAAGCCATATCAGCATCAAATCCTTCAAGATATTTTACTAAGGCTAAGCCTTGGGGAGGTTTTATGTGAGGTGGGAGGGAATTTTAAACATTGTTAAACCTAGTGGAGTAGTCATGAACACTTTCTCCTGAATTCCTTTTAAGATTTTTATACTCAGAAAGAATTTGAAGGGGGCTTTTCTTGATTTCCCATTTGTTTACAGAGGTTTGGTAGAGGGTAGGGAGATCATGTATGCTGTTGGGAGGTAAGTCTTTAAACCATTTCTTGGGTTCTCCCCCTAGGCTCTGAGCAAAAATCCTCATCTTTATGGTTTCTTCTTCTATCTCTATGTAGTCAAAAGCATCACTAATTCAATCTACATGCTTCTGAGCAGTGATGGATTCAGTCCCTAAGAAGTGAGGGATTTTGGAATGATAGTCATTTGGAAAAGGTAATAATGGTTTTTGTAGAGCCAGTGGAGCATACTAGGCTACCATGATGGGAGGAAAAGGAAAAAAGGGCTGATTTACAAGGGGAGGATTTGTGAGAGGTGGAGTAGGATGGAGTGGAGTGGTTTGCACAGTGGTGGTATGAGTGGGTGTAGCAGAGTACTTGGATCATAAAACTAATTCTGAGTGGATTTGAGATGAAAATGGCTAAAGTGATGGAGAAGCTGAAAGTCAGGAGGAGTGGAAGGACAAGCCTCTCTACTGGAGCTCTGCTGCAAATCTATAGGGTCAAGATCAGTTTGGTCAACTCTACTTTGTGACTGGGTCCTGAATAGATTCTTGGTATGGTGCAAGTCAAACTGAGGATCTTGTGAAATTGTAAGGTGTTCTAGTGCTTCTCTATGAATGGTCCTAACAGTGGGTGAGTTTCCAGCATTAGAATTTTTGCACAAAATGTTTTCTCAGTTGTCAACTACGGTAGGAGGATTTGGGTCCGGGTGTGATCTGGTATTGATCCTTCATGAAGCCATATCTCTTTACTCGAAAATCAGAGAGGCTGGAGGTTCAGGACTGTTTTTTGGAAGGCTGACCTCTCTTAGTGTTTGCTTTACTCACACAAGGTATAACTAGGCCCTGAAAATTGATTTGGATTGTTTTGACAGAATCCTAAAAAACCTATGGGACTAGTGAGATGAAAAAAGGTCTACTGGAGGCTAGTGAAGTCGCCAGGTGGATGTTTATTGAAATTTTGAGGATATGTATACAATGGTACACCACCAATTTTTTGACAAAAATCAATCTAGGGAGTACTTTTGGAATTTTGAGTTTCTTTATGCAGCCTTAAGGTTTCAATGAGTATCCTCTAGCTGAGTCATCATCTTGCTAGGATGGTGAAGAAATTAGTTTCTTCTCTTGGCTATGAGTTGATTTTTTAAGTCAAACTAGGGATGTATATGAGTTTGTAAGAGTTTTTCAGGCTACTATGAACTCATTGTCCCACCGTGATCGCCATTATGTTAGGTCCCCGTAATTTTCTAGACTGATTGAGATACAAATGGACAGGGGTAACATCAAACCAAGCTTTGGAATCTAAGGACCTAGCCTTCCTGGATTCAGAGAGGGATATCTCTAGTAGGTGCAAAGATGCGAACTTGTTTGTTGATTAGGGTTTATTTTAGGCTAGATGTTAGGTGCAGGGTATTTTTATTGTTTTTGGTTGGGTATGATGCTCAGATGGATTTAGATAGAAAACATGGAAGATTGTTAAGTCATTGGGAAATGGAGTCTAACAAGGTCATGATAAGTTCATCAATGGTTTCAAGAGCATTTGCAGGGCAATTTTAACTTGGTTGGTGGATCTTTTAAGGTTGTGAAGGGTCATGAGGTGAACATTAAGCTTGGGAACAATAAGCTAATAAAGGGAAAAAACTGAATCCTTTATGTACTTGTAAACTGAGAGACTTAGAAGATTTATGAGCATAGCAAGATAATCAAAGGCATAAGAAAAACCTAATCCATTCGATTTCATACTGAAAGTAGATAATCAACTAAGGCAAACATTTAGATGAAACATAGAAAGGCAAGAAACTTATTTAACTTTCATAGATTCATCATTAAGAGCAAAAAAACATTTAAGATGCACAAGTAGTTATAACCATAGAAGAAGAGAAATATATGAACATCTAAATTTATAGCTATGAAGGTTCCTTGAAACAAATTAAGCTAGTAAATGCAAAGAGCATGATTCAAATAGACTTCTTTGACAAACCTAGTAAAGCTGCTTTAAAGAGGTGATTCCAAGGACAGAGTATTTCAGTGGCCACAATATGCAAGGCTAGCCATAAATCATACTTGAAACTAACTGATCTAAACCATTCAATAAATGGACAAGCTAAGAAATTTTTAGAGAGCAAGAGATGGATTCCCTAACATATCTCAATAGAAGAAAACATTGAGGCAGTGAAGGACAAACAAAAGTAAGGTGCCATCAAGAAATATTTCTTAATATAAATTTTTTGTCCTACTGCAAAGTAGCAAGATGGAAAACATAATGGAAAACTAGAAAACATGAACATAAGAAACACTTCACCATCAACCAAGCTTATGGATCCTGCAAATAGTCTATCTCCATCAACAAGCAAACCAGGGCATACATGAGCTCCAAGACATCAAATTGTTATCAAAAACTCCAAGAGACTATGTATTTGCTACAGCATAAGTCATCAAAATCCAACTAATACATAAGAGCCTCATGCTCTATTTATGGAGCAAATGAGGAGGTGGAAACCCTAAGAGACTTACAGAAACCCTACTTTAGCCATAAATGTCATAAAAGTGCTTAATGACCATGCAAGGCCCAAGACACATAAGAGATAAGATAATAAATGAAAAACATCAAAGCAAAACTCCCAAATCAAATCAAGAGTGATTTGTCCAAAAAAAAAAAAAAAAAACCAATTTTTCATTAATAAGTGTCTTTTGTTGACTTTTTGGCAAAAGGCTGTCTCTTTGTGTAGCACCATTTCAGCAAAAAATAGGGTCTATTGTAGTTGAGATTTTGACCCCTTCCCGGCATCATATTTGGCCATGTGATGGCTTGTGGGAAAGCTTGATGAGTCTATGTTCCAAAAATACTTTATTTGCGCTGAATGGATGCCATTTACCTGCTCAAAAATCCAATCTCCCATGACTTCTCTGTGCGCAGTGCCAGGCCTAAAAAGGAGGCAGAAAGGTCAATTTGGAGGTGTTGTTTGACCTTTTGAGGGGGAAAAAATGCTCCAATTGACCTGAAATATTTTGGGTAGACTTTTGGTGATATGAAAAATCCAAAAATGTAAACTCCAGTAGCTGAGGATGCCCCAATTTTGTGCATAGTGCCTAGGGTGCTGCGCTCCTAGGGGTCAAAATTTAGAAAAAACAAAAAGTTTCCTGATTCACCTCAAAATTGGTGTGTAGACCCCTCAAGGGGTTTTAGACACCTGCTAAGAAGCATCAGCCAAGATCTCGAGGCTGTCATGCACTTTGGTCCTTTTTATCTCTTCTAGCTCCATGAGGGCTTGCTTGAGTTTGGCATTAGCAAGCATGCTCTTCCTTGCATAGTGTTTGACCATTTTCTTCTGCAAGGCAAGGCCCCTCTTCACCTCTTTGAAATTTTTTGCTCCTGTTTATAATAGTATATGATCCTTTGTGCCCTCTCAAAGTATTTTTCCCATTCTTGAAGCTGGGCATCCTTTTCTAAGAGGATAAATTTAGTACTCATC
Organism: Pinus albicaulis; assembly: GCA_034641835.2. NCBI lineage: Eukaryota > Viridiplantae > Streptophyta > Pinopsida > Pinales > Pinaceae > Pinus > Pinus albicaulis. Next base: position 305,517,954 of record CM076569.1, read on the forward strand.
TCTTGGTCCTCATTATCACTGTCTAGATCAACAAAAAGAGGGCCTTGAGAAGTCTTTTTGATCCTTTTTCTCCTTCTTACATGTACCTTCTGCTCAACTTTTTCCACTTTTTCTTTGCCTTTGTCCATTGTTTTGGTTGTTTGAGAAGAGATGGCTCTTTGCCTTTTAGAGGCAACAAACACATTTCTTCTGCCTCTGTGATATGTGTATATGAGAGGGGCAACAATGGGAGTTTTAAAAGAAGTGCTATCATCATTTTTGCCTTTAGTTTGTTTGATATTTTTTGCACTTGCCTCACTCTAATTTTCTTTTTCATGTATGGACTAATTTTTGTCAAGACAATCATGATTGCTGTCATGACTCTTTCCTTGATTGTCTGGTGTACTTTGATGGCTGTCCTCATCATCATCTTGCCCCCGCTCATCATCTGGTTGCTCTTCTTCATCGCTTGTCTGTTCCTCTTTATCACTTGACTGTCCCTCTTCATCACCTTGCTGTTCATCTTCATCATTTTTCCCACTTCTTTCATCTCTATTTTCCTCTTGGCTACTCCCCTCCTCTTCACTGTTTTTTTCATTTACATCATCTTCTTCTCCGCTGCTCCCTCCTTGTCCATCATTATCTGTCTCAGTTTCCTCCTGACTATTGCCTTCTATTTTTTCTTCACTAGGGCTACTGTCAGCCCCTTCACTTGGAAATTTAGGGGAGGAGGTAAGAGGTGAAATTATTTGTGGAGAAGGTACATGGGGAGATGATGGATGTGTGGAGGTAGATGGTTTTGAAGTGGAATGAAAGTTCTGTTGGATGAAGGCCCAGGGGTCTACAAACACATCATGTGAGATGAAGGTTTCCCAATATATTCCTTGCTACTCTAGCTGGTATAGGACAATCATTTTGATCTGGGAGTGATGAAAGAGGCTTGGAATTTGGTGGTCATAGCTTTTCTTCTTGGCAACTGAGGCCATTTTATCAATGCTTCGGAAAAGGTAGTAAGGTAGGTTCATCATCTTGACCCTAGTAAAATGCATCAGCAACCTTATATGATATGAGTAAATCCGGGATTATCTCCCCTCACATGTGAAATAACTGATAATATGCCTCATCAATGAAGCATACCTCTCCAGCAAATGAGAAAAAGGGAAAATAGCCTTACAATTTTGTTGATAGTTGGGTTTTAAATAGGGCCCATAGTAACTCAACTCCAGCTTCTTTTTTTTGAACCACACCTCACCAATGTCTGGTATACCTGTTGCTTTAGAAATGATCTCAGATGAGAGCTCAAATTGTACTCCTACCAAATTTACTTGATGGTTTTGCAAGCTACAGACGAACAATCTAGTTAAGTATGAATGGCTGCTTACTTGCTTGACCTTCTCACAAAATTTGTAGCACCCTACATCCCGGAAGCATGAAAGGATCATAGGAGATGAAGTGAGTGGAGTGGTGTCTAAGGGCTCAAATATTTTTTCTTTTACTCCATGATGTTTTGGCTTGGTGGGAGTATGACTCTCATCACCACTGGTATGACTATCTCCCTCTGACATGATGGCTGGTCCAAAAAAACAATAGTAGGACCTTTGGACTTTTATTGAGGGTTTTTGGGAAAACTAAGTGTTTTTAGTGGGTTTAGGTAAACTTTTTGCAAAAGGAAAACTAAGGTGAAAATAATTTTTTAGAGCTTGCACTTGGGGTTTAGAGGTTAGCCTATAGTCACCCATTCTTCTTTTTGTATTCAAAACCAATGGCACTTGCAAACCCTAACTAAAAGACTAATAAATTGATCTTTATATAGTCTAGCGTTTGGTCTAGTTTTGACTATGGATGACTTCCTTGTCTTTAGAAAAATGAGAGCTTGGGAGGAGAAAGAGTTTTACCAACCTTAGAATCTGCTTGCAGAAGTTTTGAAGCTGAAATTTTGGACTTTGGAGCTCTTTGAGAAAACATGTAGAAATCTGGTCGGAGCATAGTAGCGCCGAGTGGACCGGGTGGTGTTTTGAGTGCCTCCGGTCTTTTCTGGGCCTATGCATAGGGCCGGTACAGGTGCGCAGCGCTGAGCTATGAGCACCTAGCGCAGTTTATTTTTACACTGCTTTCCTCCCTCCTTTGCGTAGCGCCGAAGGCCAAGTGCGTAGCACCGGCCTCGGTGTGTAGCACTCTAAAGTTTTCACAGTTTGGCCTGAAAACAAAAAAAAAATTCTCCCAATGGATTCTTCTCTTTGGAAATTTCAAATGATGCATGGGGAAGGTTCAAGTGACCTTTATATTTGATTTCAAAAGTAATTTAAAAATATCAAACCCACTTTTGCAAAGTTAATGTCTCTTATCTTTTAGTGAGCTTCTGACTAATATTTGCTTGACATTTTTTGGAAAAAATGTTTATTTATGCTTCTGTCACCTTTTGCAGAACCATATTTTTGACATGGAGGCCTTTTTTGGGGGTCTATTGCTAAGATGCACACTAGGGTTACACTTACTCTTTTTAGGTCGTTTTGATAATAACTTATGGCCAACCTTTTATTTCAAAAACTCTGTTTTTTACCCTTTAGTAAAATGATCCCCTTTAACCTAATACTCTTTTGTCTTTCTTCTCTTAGTGCAGGTGAAGAGATGTTATTTTGGAAAAACCTTACGGAGGAGGCTTCTATCCTTGAAATATCTGAGATGGTTTTTTTCTTATCACCATTGTTTTGTTAATCAGCCAAACAAACCCTGATACTCTTTTACCTATAGGCTTGTTGCTTTTGTCTTGTTTGTGTCTGCCTCTTGGTGATGATTACATCTTATTACCTTGCCTCTTCTTATTTATGGTGGCCACCTTGGCTATTCATTGTAAAAATGTGAACAAAGGCAATTGTCCCTTGCAGCATTTGAGCTTTAAGCCAATGAGGCTTTTCTTGAATGGATTTGAATCAAATTGCTTGATGTTATTCCTCTTTGAGTACAATTTCCTCATGCAGGAAGGCATAACTTGTTGGGCACAAAATCCATCCTATGACTTAGTGAAACCCTAGGTGACCTAATGGGGACTTTTTGGACTTGGACTTTGGATAGAGATTTAGACTTAGGGATCACCAAGTACAAGATAGGACCTATGACAGGCTTAGTGTTTTTTGAAGACCTATGATCTAGCATACTTGACTATCCAGAGGGCCTGTAGAGACAATCAATGTCTGAGAATATTATGGAAGAGATAGCAAGGCTATTTGACTGGTAGGTTTGAGTAGTAGTAGGAAATCTTATAGGTAAGCAAAACAGAGGATTTGGGCCAAAAGGCAAGACATGGTGAAAAATGGGTGACAGTTAGGGTTAAAACAAATGGCTTGAGCCCATGATGGGTCTTCCAGGAGTGGTGGGCCAATCTTGACTAGATAGGCAGTGAGATTTCTATAACTCACAATGTTTATGAATTTTGTTTCTAGAAATCTAGGACCACTACTTAGTCATCTTCAGATAGTGAAAAATTATGGATGACTAACACCCCTCTCCTTCAAAAAAGTGTTTTCTTGAATTCTTGAGTATCTCTGAATGATTATATATAAAATTATCATCCTCCCATGTAGAATATTTAGTGGGTAATTTCTTCCACTTGATGAGATACTCTGAAATTGATCGATTTCGTAGTTGTTGAGTTCTTGTTTTCGTGACTGCTTCAAGTTCCAATATGAATTTTCCTTTCTTATCAAGTTCTAGCAATATCATTTGAACTGGAAGTTTCTAATCATGAAACATGGAAAGCTGGATGCACTCGAGAAGTAGGAAGCTCCAATTTGTATGCCATAGTACCAATAATTTGCAACACCTTGTAAGGACCATAGTACTTTGGCAATAATTTATTATCCTTCTTAGCTTGCTTGAGGGAAATTTGTTTGTATGGTTTTAGCTGTAAAAATACTGAGTCTCCTACATCAAAACTTCTCTCGCTGCGATGTTGAAATGCATGTTTTTTCATTTGATTTTGTGCCAAATTTAGGTTATCCTTTAAGAGTTAGGGAACTTGTTGATGCTCGATGTGATATTCCACTACTTGAACCTTATAATTTTATCTTAAATATGATGTAATGGATGGTGGATGATATACATAAAGTTCCATCAATGGGGTCATTTTTGCTGCAGTATGGAAGGAATTTTTATACCACCATTCAACTAGAGGTAACCACTTGACCCATTGTTTTTTTTTATCAGATACAAAATAATGAAGATATCCTTCCAAACATTTTTTCACTATCTCAGTTTTCCCATTGGATTGAGGATGATAAGATGAGCTATGAGCTAGTTGAGTACCCAAACAAGAAAATAATTTCGTCCAAAACTTTCTAGTAAAAATGGGATCTTTGTCGCTTACACTAATATTTGGGTTTCCATGTAGCTTTTGAATTGTTTCCATAAATGCAGTAGCAACTATACTTTCTTTAAATGGATGAGATAATGCACAAAAGTGTTCATACTTCGTAAGTCTATCAACTAGAAACCATGATGAAACTCTTTCCTTTGGACTTAGGCAAACCTGTGATAAAATCCATTGAAATCTCCTCCCAACATTGACTTGGAATGGATAAAGGCTGTAGAAGACTCAGAGTCTTAATTGTCTCAACTTTATTTTTCTCGAAAACCCACATTCTACCACAAACTTTTGAATATAAGATTTAAGGCCATCCCTAAAAAAATATTTCTTCACCCTATGGTAAGTTTTTAAAAATCCTCAGTTTCCTCCTAGGGGATAAGTGTGCAATTCCAAAAGAATCTTTTGTTTTAGTCAGGAATTATTACAAATATATAAGTGATCTTGCTACCATAAGGAATCATTTTTCCAACTAAATGTTTCTGATGTACTAGGATCTTGCTGCAAATTTTGAATGAGTTTCCACACTTCTTCTTCCTTCTTCCATTCATCCCTTGCTTAAGTTATCCAATATGGTTGGATAATAGAAATGGCACAAAGCAATGCTTCCACCTCTTCATCCTATCTTGAGAGTGGATCTGCAACAACATTTAGCTTCCCTTTTTTGTAGATGATTTCAAAGTCATAACCCAACATATTTGAGACCCATTTTTGTTGCCCTTCTGAAGATAGTATTTGTTCCAAAAAGTATTTAAGACTATCATGATAAGTTTTTACCTTGCAGTGTCTTCACATTAGGTAAGGTTTTCATTTCTTTAGTGCATGTAGTATTTCCATAATTTCATTCTCATAAATAGCTTTCTATAAATACTATCCTTTGATTGGATGAATTTCAAAATCAATGGGTCTTATTTCTTGCATTAAAACAACACCAACTCCATTTCCTATGGCATCAGATTCCACAATAAATGCTTTTGTGAAGTCTGGCATAGCTCAGATTGGTGATAGGCACATTTCCTCTTTAAAATGTTCAAAGGCCTTAGTTGCTTCAGGAGTCCATGAAAATGCATATTACTTCAATAATGTTGTTAGAGGTGTTGCTATTATCCCATAATTATTAACAAACTCGCGATAATACCCTGTTAACCCGAGAAATCCTCCCAAATACTTTATGGTTGTGGGGACTTTCCATTCCTTACTGGCTTTAATTTTTTTAGGGTCTACCTTAACACCCTCATGAGATACAATATGACCTAGATATTCCACCTCTTGTACTCCAAAGAAACATTTGGATGTTTTTGCATATAATTGTTTCTCCTCGAATAATTTGAGCACCTTATCAACATGTTGAACATGATCCTTCCAAGACCTATTGTAGATTAGTATATCATCAAAAAATACTAACACAAATTTTCCTAGGAAGGTTTTGAAAATGGAATTCATCAACCCTCGAAATGTAGAAGGTGCATTGGTAAGGCCAAAAGGCATCACCAAAAATTCATAATGACCCTCTTGAGTTCGAAATGTTGTTTTCGGAATATCTTTAATCTTCATTCTAATTTGATGATATCCTGAACAAAGATCCAACTTGGTAAAATAAATTGCTCCATGTAATTTATCCAATAATTCATCAATCACATGAATGGTAAATTTATCTTTAATGGTGAACTTATTAAGCTCCCTATAATCCAAACATATGTGCCATGATCCATCCTTCATATGCACCAATAATATTGGAGCAGAGAAAGAAATTTGACTCGATTGTGTAGAAATTTTGTATTTCCCACCCCGGTTTTCAGTTTCACCTTATTTCTCCAAAATAGTTAAATGCCCTTTCCCATATCCATACATTCAACAACTGGAAAATAAATTTTGCTGAAAACAGAAATTCTGGAAATATTACAGAATGCTGGAAAATGCAGAAATAAATATCAACAGATACAAACAGCCATTCAACACATTTAAACACAGTGATTTTTGGTCAAGGTGACCCTAGAAAAACCCCCTACAACTCTTGGGGAAAACCAGTTCGAAAGCTCCTTCTTATTTCTGCAAAATGCTTTTTACAGTGAGAGAAATATTCAGCAAAAATCAGCAAATAAACTTTACAACTTATCTCTTTTTCCGTGCTTAACCACCGCCTCGGAAAATGTGCAAACAACAAAAATAGAATAGCAATAAATGTTGTACGGCCTCCTCGATTTTTGTGCAAAACAGCAATAAATGCTGCTGTACAGATCTCGATTTTCATGCCAAAAGGACAGCAGAACCTTGCTGTATGGAATCTGCCTCGATTTTCGTACAAGAGGACAACCACTTGCTGTATGGCCTGCCTCGAAATTCGTGCCAACCAAACCAGCCAAATATTGTCTCGAAATCTGTGCCAAACTGCTGTACGGACTTGCTGAAATCCTGCTTTGGAATGTGCGCCAAGCTACTGTCTCCTTCTCCTCACTGCCCAGAAATCTCCCTTGCTCTCTTGCTCTCCTTCTCTCAATCTGATCATGAAAGAATGAATGATCTTTTCCCTCTTTTCCTCCTTTAACCTAACCCTAAGTGAATTTTGGGGAATCCCTAAATCCAATGGCTGAGATAGATTGAGATCTAGGGCTGAGATTAAATGCTCATTTAAATCTCACTTTCTATTTTTTAATTCACCCCACTTTAATAAAGACCCACTTAGTCATTTATTTCCAAAGTCATTTTTTCCTTTCTAATTTTACATTGACTTTATTAAAAGTCACTTTAAAATTAGACTTTAGTAACTTTATCACTTAAAGTCACTTTTAAATTAGATTTGACTTTATAACTTTATAAAGTCACTTTAGGAGAAAAATTAAATTCTTTGGACACTTTTCCCTAGGCCAAAGATCAAAGCCTTAGGGAACCACCTGTCCTCCGGTAACCAAATTTCAACACTCCCTCTTACCGAGGAAGGTGTTCCTCACCACACCCATCTTGTCTCTGAAGTAGACATGCTTTCCCCGTGGTAAGGCTTTGGTAAGAATATCTGCAACCTGCTCATCAGTGGGAATATACTCAAGCTTCACAGCTCCTTTCTGAACATAGTCTCTGATGAAATGATATTTGATCCCGATATGCTTTGACCCGTCATGAAATACTGGATTCTCCGTGAGTTTAATGCAACTCTGATTATCACAGTAAATCACTGAAGGTCTCAACGGCTGACCAAATAAGCCAAACAACATCTTGCGAAGCCAGATGGCCTCACAACTAGCTAGACTAGCTGCCATATACTCTGCTTCCGCTGAACTCAATGCTACTGACTGCTGCTTTTGGCTGAACCATGACACCACTGCCGAACCCAACCCAAAACAACACCCTGAAGTGCTCTTCCTATCAGAAGCACAACCCCGCCTGTCCTGTGACTAGTGTAACCGCTAACCACCCATCCTTCCGCCCGCAGTCCGCACTCATAATCCACTGTCCCCTGCACGTATCGCAAAATGTGTTTTGCAGCCACCCAGTGAACCTTCCTAGGCTCACACATAAACTGACTCATCGTGTTGACTGCAAAACAAATATATGGTCTAGTGTTGACCAAATACATCAAGGAACCAATCAGCTGTCTGTACAATGTGGGATCCACCAACTCGGAATCCGAAGCATGGAGCTTCTTCCAGTTGGTGATCATCGGTGTCGACATGGGTTTACAGTCCTCCATGTGGAATCTGCCAAGGATATCAACAATATACTTCCCCTGCCCTAGGAAGAAATGCCCCTCCTCCTGCCACACCTTCAAACCCAAAAAGTAATGCATCAAGCCGATGTCCTTCATCTCAAACTCCGCCACAAGATCTCTCTTGCCATGCTCTATGAGTCTCTCTGCACCTGTAATGACCAAGTCATCCACATACAGCACCAGAATGAGAGGCTCCTCACCTATCACAATATAGTAAAGGTTCGGATCTGCCTCACTCTTTGTGAAACCCATCTTCTGCAAGTAAGTATCTATCCTGGAGTACCAAGCTCTGGGAGCTTGCTTCAGGCCATAAATGGCCTTCTTCAGTCTGCACACATGGGACTCCTTCCCATGCACCTCAAAGCCCTGTGGCTGCTCAATGTACACCTCCTCCTGTATGAAGCCATTGAGAAATGCGCTCTTCACATCCATCTGGTGGATCTTCCAACCCATCTCTGCTGCTATCGATATAATGGAGCGGATCGAAGTATATCGAGCCACGGGAGCGAAGGTCTCCTCATAATCAACTCCCTCTACCTGGGAGAACCCTCTAGCCACAAACCTTGCTTTGAATTTCTCAATGCTGCCATCTGCAGCACGCTTTACCTTGTAAAGCCATCTGGAAGTAACCACGGATTTGCCCTCAGGCCTCGGCACCACCTCCCAAACATCATTCTTCATGATAGAAGAATACTCCTCCCGCATGGCCTCTCTCCAGACCTGCTGGCTAGCTGCCTCCTCATAGCTAGAAGGCTCAGAGTCAAGGATGCTGGTAGCCATTGCCATATAGCTACAAAACCTCTCAGGTGGTCTGCTCTCTCTGACCGGCCTCTTAGGCTCAACAACAAATGTGGCATCTCTCAAGGTGTCCTGAAGCCACTTGGGCTTCCTCTTCCCTGAGCACACTTCTCCCACTGGAGAATGAAACTCCTCCTCATCATCATCAGGAGCCTGAACTCCCGATCGTCTCGTTCGCTGTCCTCCTCCCCGCTCGCACTCCGAACCCAGATGCTGGCAGCCCGTGTGAATCGTCCATCGGTGGACTACCGTGAATCGCTCTATGGACCGCTTTGCATGCCGCTCGAAGCACCACCCTCCGACTCTCGTGAGCACGCTCCACCGACGGACTCCGACATCATCATAGATGTGTCCTCTGGATCTCCTCCTGATCCCCTCGCCCATCGGATCTCAGGATCGACTCAACCGTTGGAGGGAATCGTTGATCCAGATACTCTAACTCCCGTGGATCGGAAGAGCCTTTCCTCCTCGAACTTCACATCCCGCCTAACAACAACTTTCCTCTGCGCAGGAATGTAAATCCGAAAGGCCTTTGAGGTCTCACTGTAGCCCACAAAGATACCCTTCTCTGCGGTTGGCTCTAGTTTGGTCCTCTTCTCCTTGGGTATGTAGGAGTATGTGATACACCCAAAGATACGAAGATGACCAATATCAGGCTTCTTCCCAGAAAAAGCCTCCTCCGGAGTCATATGCCCCAAGGCACGATGCAGACTCCTGTTTTGCAAATAAACAGTTGTGTTGCAGGCCTCTGCCCACAGAAACAATGGCAACCCCTGATCATGTAACATGGCTTTGGCAGCCCCTCCGATGGATTTGTTCTTCCTCTCCACAACCCCGTTCTGCTGGGGGTTGTAAGGAACAATGAACTCCCTCCTAATGCCTGCCTCCGCACAATAGTCAACAAACTCTCCAAGGGTGTACTCTCCCCCATTGTCCGACCTCAGGGACTTGATCTTCCGACCTGTCTGTGTCTCCACAAGAGCTCTAAACTCCTGAAATCGCTTGAAGACCTCACTCTTGGTCTTCAAGAAATAAATCCAGGTCCTCCTGGAGTGATCATCAATGAATAACACATAGTACTCATATCCACTCAAGGAAACATGAGACATCCGACCGCTCACATCGGAATGAATCAAATCAAGTATCCCAGTCGCTCTGCTGTCACTGCTGGGAAAAGGGGATTTGGTAAACTTGCCCATCGCACATCCTCTGCAAGTATCAAAGTGATCAGTACTGAAATCTGGCATACCTATAGTGATCTCCCGCAAGGTCCTCAAGGCTCCATGATACATATGTCCCATCCTGTGGTGCCAAATCTCACACAACTCAGAACTGCTAGCTCTGCTATCGGTACTACTGTTCAATGCCAAAAGGGGCTGAAATGCAAACTTGTACACCTTTGCATGGCGTACACCTATCACTCTAGCTGAATCAGCTGGAGTGCCCCTGGGATACATCAGCACCTGTCCACCCCTGAACAGTATCTCATATCCTCTATCCTCGAAAGCTGAGACGGATATGAGGTTCTTCCTCATCCCTAGCACATAAAGAACATCTGACACCTTCAAGGGAGGTTTAGACTCCCTCTGAAATGTCAGTGTTCCCACACCGACTGCTCTAACAACTCTGTCATCACCGAGTACTACCTCTATATCAGTGCCACTCTCTGAAAGCTCTGAGAAGTACTCATGGACTCCTGTCATATGACGTGAAGCCCCACTGTCCACATACCAGATGCCCGAAGATGCTCCGCTAGTCGAGGGAAATGCATGCTCCCTCTGAACCTCTGTGGCAGGTGATCCTGCACTAGAGTACTTACACGCAATGAACCCAAACTCCTGGTCAAAGCGATCTGTAAAGTCCTCAACCTCTGCTGATGCTGCCATGCTCTGGTTCTTCTCCTTCTTCTTCTTCTTCTCCGGACACACAACTGCATAGTGTCCCATCTTCTCACAATTCCAACACTTCACCTTGGAATAGTCCTTCTGTGTGTTACCCTGTTTACCTTTACCTTTGCCTTTGCCCCCACCATTGCTTGTGGAAGCCTACTTCTTCCCTTTGCCTTTCTTTCCTCCTGCCAACAGTGCTACATCCTCATCCTGCTCAACTGGCTTGGCTGCCCCAAGCTGACCTTTCCTGATCTCTGTCTAAATGCAATCATCCCAAAACCTCTCCCATGTGGGAAGGGTCTCACGTGCACAAACCCCATTAGCAAAGTTCATCCATGAACTGGGGAGGCCATTCACTGCAATCCGCACCAACTCAGTGGGTGGAATGGCCTCTCCAATCGCTGCCAACTCCTCTCTCACATTAGTAATCTTTGTGAGATATCCAGCTGCACTATCAGTCTTACCCATCTTAATGTTCTTCAGCTTCTCCTTCAGGACCATTTTCCGGTTTTCATTGGTACTCTGGTAGAGGTTGGTCAATGTTGTCCACATCTCATGAGCATTTCTCTTTCCTCTCACATGAGGAATGCAATGGTCTTTGATTCCGTCTAGAATTAGTCTCTTACCCTTGTTGTTCATTTTATTATATGATGCCAATCGATGCAGCACTTCGGAGGTGGCATTTGCATAGGTTTTGTAGGAGGTACCAATATGTCCGCGATCATTCTCAAAGATACTCTGCATTCTCTCCTTCCAAACACTGTAATTGGTATGCCCATCCAACCTATCCTCCACCCTCAGTCCCAAAGACATCCTGTTATCCTAAAACTGAAAAATAGCACTGCTGTAGTAAAGGTAAAAAATTATGTTTGTGAAAAATCAGCTTGCTAGAATTTTCTGAGGGAAAAATCAGCAGGTTGTATTTTTTTTTCTCCTTGCTGTCCCAAACTGCACTTTTAGCACTCAAGCTCCAATACCATGTAGAAATTTTGTATTTCCCACCTCGGTTTTCAGTTTCACCTTATTTCTCCAAAATAGTTAAATGCCCTTTCCCATATCCATACATTCAACAACTGGAAAATAAATTTTGCTGAAAACAGAAATTCTAGAAATATTACAGAATGCTGGAAAATGCAGAAATAAATATCAGCAGATACAAACAGCCATTCAACACATTTAAACACAGTGATTTTTGGTCAAGGAGACCCTGGAAAAACCCCCTACAACTCTTGGGGAAAACCAGTTCGAAAGCTCCTTCTTATTTCTGGAAAATGCTTTTTACAGTGAGAGAAATATTCAACGAAAATCAACAAATAAACTTTACAACTTATCTCGTTTTCCATGCTTAACCACCGCCTCGGAAAATGTTCAAACAACAAAAACAGAACAGCAATAAATGCTGTATGGCCTCCTCGATTTTCGTGCCCAGAAAATATGTAATAAATGCAGCTGTACGGCCTCCTCGATTTCTGTGCAAAAAAGCAATAAATGCTGCTGTACGGATCTCGATTTTTGTGCCAAAAGGACAACAGAACCTTGTTGTACGGAATCTGCCTCGATTTTCATGCAAGAGGACAGCCACTTGCTATACGACCTGCCTCGAAATTTGTGTCAACCAAACCAGCCTCTTGCTGTCTCGAAATCTATGCCAAACTGCTGTACGGACTTGCTGAAATCCTGCCTTGGAATGTATGCCAAGCTGCTGTCTCCTTCTCCTCACTGCCCAGAAATCTCCCTTGCTCTCTTGCTCTCCTTCTCTCAATCTGCTCATGAAAGAATGAATGATCTTTTCCCCCTTTTCCTCCTTTAACCTAACCCTAAGTGACTTTTGGGGAATCCCTAAATCCAATGGCTGAGATAGATTGAGATCTAGGGCTGAGATTAAATGCTCATTTAAATCTCACTTTCTATTTTTTAATTCACCCCACTTAATAAAGACCCACTTAGTCATTTATTTCCAAAGTCACTTTTCCTTTCTAATTTTACATTGACTTTATTAAAGTCACTTTAAAATTAGACTTTAGTAACTTTATCACATAAAGTCACTTTTAAATTAGATTTGACTTTATAAAATTATAAAGTCACTTTAGGAGAAAAATTAAATTCTTTTGGACACTTTTCCCTACGCCAAAGATCAAAGCCTTAGGGAACCACCTGTCCTTCGGTACCAAATTTCAACAGATTGAATTATAAAAACCTCTAACATTTCTGCAATCATACGTTCAATTTCTCTCTTTTGGAGATAAGGATATCTGTAAGGCCTGATGTTTGGAGGAACACTTACTGGAATCAAATGAATAGCATGATCATGATCACGAATAGGTGGGAGTCCTTTGGGAGTTCCAACACCTTGGAATGATTGTCTGAGGCTTTTTGGAGATATGGAAAAATAGATTATTTTGATGTTGGAACTTCTAGTAAGCATAATTGTGAAATTACACCTCGTTTTCCTTTATTCAGAAGCTTTGTCATGACATTAGAGCTTATTATATTTCATGGCTTCCCTACAATACCCAGTAATTCAACTTCCTTTCCTTCAGGAAACAAATTCAAGAAAATTTCTTGAAAAATAAAAGCTATCATCCCCAAATATTGTAACCATTGTACTCTTAGTAAAACATCAACACCTCCCACTGTAATGGAAAGAATTGGACTATTAAATACATATCCCCCCATGGTTAGCTTGATATTATGGCATTTTACAGAGAGCTTTATAGTTCGTCCATTTTGAACCATCACTTGACATTCTAGTGTATGGTATAGGAAGAAATTCAATTCCTTGGCTACCTTAAAAGGAATAAAATTATGAGTAATACCCGAGTCAATCAACACTATTACCTTTTTATTCTTTATATTTCCTTCTATATTGCGAGTTTGAGGAGTGGTAATTCTTGCCAATGCATTACAAGATATGATCGGACTCATTTCTTCTTTCTCTAGGGTTGGTTCTTGGTGTATATCCTCTTCTTTTGAAGTTTCTTGTTCCTTTCCTTCCTCCTCTTCACATTCTATGTAAAATAATTTCTTCTCAACACACTTATGACCTTTAGTGTATTTTCTATCACAACTATAGCAAAGCCCTTTTTCTCTTTTTTCTCCCAATTATTGTGGTGTCAACCTTTTAGGTTGTGGAATTCTAGGAGTAGGAACACGTCCATATTTATAGATGTGGTAGGCTTCTTTGTCGCCATAATTTTACATTCAATTTTTCTTGCCAACTTGAATGCCTTCTCCAATGAATCAGGTTCCCAAAGGTGAACCTCATGTTGGATGTTATCCTTTAAAGTCCATATGAATACATCAATATTGTGTTCCTCTGGAATATCAACTACCCTTATATTCCATTTTTGGAAGTCCACAATGTGCTCCATCACTGAAACCTTTTGTTTGACATTTATCGATTGGCTAACGAAGGTTTTTCTCTTCGTATCCTCATAATGTGCTATCATTTCCTCCGTAAAAATTGACCAAGTGACAATTTTTTTACCAGAGCAAAGCCATCGATACCATACAAATGTATTTTGTTCTAAATATAAAGTTGCAAGGCATAAATTTTGTGTGTTTTCCACATTATTGAGATAAAAATATTGCTCCAGATGTAGTATCCATGTTACGAGATCCTTGCCATAAAAATTTCTCATATCGATATTTGGAATATGGTGGATATTCAATCCAACATTAGAGTTTATAAAATCACAATTAAAATTTATTTTGTTCTCGTCATGGGTTTCCTCTACTATCTTTTCGCCATTAGGAATCATTTCTTGTATCAACTTTGTCAAACCTTCCTTCAGACCTTCCATGTCTACTTTTATATCATTCTTCATGTCTTCCATTTTTTATTCCATGTCTTCCATTCCATTCTTCAAGCCATCCATCTTAGCTTCCACGCTTTTCTTCAAAACTTCCATTTCATTTTTTGTTTCTCGTTGCGAGAGCGAAATTTGGTGCACTTGCGCTTGTAATTTTGATATATCATGTTGTGTTTATTCCTCTGCATGAGTCATAGTATATTATTCTCAGGGCTTAAAGAGTGTTGAATTATTTTCATGGGGAATTTTAAAACCCTATACTAATATATATTCGTTAATATTATCTTGGAATCACTTCAAACTGATTTTTCAAACAAGACTTACGCAATTCAAAAAAAAATACACACGTTTTTCTTGCTTTTGAGGAGCTCTATATTGAAACTAAATTATATTTGTGGTTTAGCATCTTCAATATCTGAAATTCAGTATTTTAGTAGCCCTCCAAATATTATTTTGAATGCCACATGTCTGACTTGATTTGGATTCTTCAAGACAAAGTTATGCCCAATCTCCCACAATGACCTAATTATGTAATGGTTCAGTAGAACGAACTTGTATGGCATGCCACGTGTCACTGTTTCCTCCTTCGGCTCTGAAATTGATACATAGGAAACTAAAGTCCATGTAATTTCGACCAATTTTTATAAAATTTGAATCTGATGCTTAGAGAGAGAGTTATGACGATTTTCCCAAGGTCACCTCTTTTCGATGAAATTCAGGAGCCTGCAAAAACCATAACTTCCACAGATCATATCTCATAAAATATTGTGAAAAAAGATCTAAAATTTTTACCCAAAGTTCCTCAAGATTTCCTTGAAATGGGATTTTTTTATTATTGTCTGAACCCTTGTAGAAAAAAACTATTGCGAAAAGGCCACGATGGCATGTTTGAAGCAACGAAACCCTAGAATCCAAACCTCTTATACCAAATGTTATGAAACCAGCTCCAAAAATAGAATAAAAGAGATATCAATGCCTTAGAAATCAGCCACTTCAAGGGGGCAACCTCCTTTACATTACATAAATGAAAAATTATTGGATGATACAAATGACAAAAGCTCCTTTAGATATTTAGGAGCCCATGGGGTCACAATATAATCCTAGATGACCTAACAATAATAATGTAAGGGAACACTAATAACAATATGGGGGTTACAAGTGTATGACAATAACAATAAGGGGGCTAAACTTAGAGGATGACTCATTTAGATGCTTATCTTAAAAAAAAATAGAGCATAAAAGAATTATTTTTGTTTTAAAACTTAAAATATAAAGAATAGGAATAAAGTATGTGGTTTTTAACAAGATCTAATCATAAAATATATATAAAAACCATAGGAAAAATAAATCCACTAACCATAACACAAGAATACCGTGAAAATAGCTGCAAATGTCTGTTATATTTCTACAAATGATTAGTACATTAATTCCAAATCTGAGCCACAAGCATCCAACCCTCTCAATGACTTGATTTTGAGTACATATAGAAAATAGAAAAATATTCAACCTCTAGGGGTTTAATCCTAATCCAAAACAACTAATTAATGCACCTAATGACTCGTAGCTTAATTCTAGGGGAGCTGTAAACAAATTCCCCTTTTTAAGCTAACAAGTTGATTTTTTGTCTCAAGTAATTAAAAATAAGATTCTTTAACAAAGATGGCCATAAATAGGATTATTAACCAAAAAAAAATCATGAGCCAGCTTTTACATCTACCATTTTGACCTTTTACCTCCACGTGTCAAGAAAAATCTTCAAACCCAGAAACATGGCAAAAAATTACAGAAGTGCAACGTTTGGAAGAAGAAGCACAACTAAAGTTTGGAAGGTGACTTGGAGGCCTTCCCAAATGATTTTTTGGCTGAAAATATTATGGTTGTAAATATTGAGATTTATGCTACACAATGGAGTCATCAAGCACTATAAACATTAGCTCCACACCCCTGAAAAAATTGACTTGAAATCAACCAATCCAAAAACACAGCGAGTGGTCTGAAAAGGTGGCAGAAAGGTGGAAAATAGGTGGTTTTTTACCTTTTATGAAAATAAATGAACTAACAAGTAACCTCAAGTATATTTCTGGAATTTTATACCCAAAATACTCCTCTACATTCTTTTCAATATTCATTTGGAGCCTTCAGGAAAAAGCGCAGCGAGCACACATTGCATTTCTATAGGATGTTTTTTTTGCATTTTTTTGTAAAACTAGGGGTCAAATATGGAGTGATATATTTTAACCATAATACATTTTGAAATAATGGGAGAGGTTTTTGTATATAAGTTTGTTGTGAAGACAAATCTCTCTCCGTTTTTGATAATTCAACTTCATTTGGTCAAAAACCTCTTTTGAAAAGGATGACAAAAACAGAGTCAAATGTGCAATGAATTTTCCATAAACGTAGCACCATGGGGGAAGGTAATGGAGGGGATGGGGGGTAGGAAAAAATATGAAAAAATTATGGGAGGTAGGTATATGCATTAGGAACATAATTAAAGTGGAATTTCCCTAAATGAGTGAGAAAAAGGGGGTCAAAAGGTCAAAATACGAACCTAGGATAAAAGCGCAACAAACTTCTAATTATTTTGGGAAAAGAAGGAAATGAAACGATTTTAATGAGGGGAATGATGGAGAATGGTCAGTGAAGGATGATGAAGGAGGTATAAGCTTAAAACCAAGGTCTTTGACTCTTGATGAAGCCATGAACCATGGAAAAGGGAAAGCGCACCAAAAATGCAACAAACCTTAGGAATGTATTTTCAATCATTTTTCTGAGGAAAGAGATTGCATAGAGGGCTTATGGAGGTTAATTTACTTGTTTGAGTAGGATTTGAATCATTTTAAACCATAACTAATTTTTTTTATCATTTCCTAGAAAAACATCTGCCTTGCTAGATGATGGAGTGTGTTCTTGTGACTTACTTCTACTACATTAGGCTTAGTTTCAATTATCTGTTATCTTGCTGCAAGAAAGCCACCATGAAATTGGCTTTGGAAAGGTCATATTTTAGCTCTCTGATATGTGCCTCTTTCTCTTTTTTTGTCTTCAACCGTATTATATTCATGGAATTATTCTATTTCAACGATCTCTAGATCAATAGATGATTGTTCTTCATTGTGCATTGGTGTATCATTTTTTCCTCTTGATGATTCTTGTCTCATAGTGCCAAGTTGAGTTCCTTCTTCACTGATATTCTTCCTAGGTAGAATCTTTTCTTGAGACCTAGTTATAGGTCTAGGCATCTCTGTTATTTTAGGGCCAAACACCAACCTCTTACCTCTGTTAGAGGTCTTTGAAACTTATTTTCTAGGTTGTGTCTTTGTCACTGGTAGCTTGTTTGATGAGACGACTTCCATGATGGTGACCTAAAGAATGAATATGAATCTCTTTTTTCTTTTTATGACTAAAATTATGATGAAAATCAAAATTAAATCCTATACCATGACCTATATGATAGCACATTAACTATTTTGATGACATAGGACACCTAAATGATGACATGACCATGATAAGTGATGGTGACCTTGAACAAGTAGAGGGAGTAGCAGTGAACTAGAAAATAACCAATTATCATTTGACAATGAAGAGATGCCAAATTTTATTTTAAAATATAACAATTTGACCTAATATCCCTATCAATCATATGGAAAGAGTACATTTGATCACTACTAACTCATAGACACTAACATTGGCTCCAACTGGGGATGAAAGCTCCTTTAGGAGGTGTCAAGAACATTGTAGAATAGGTAGCCTCATCCATTGGGAAATGGAGTAAAAAAAAAAACACTTGAAACTCAAATGAATGACTAAATAAACTAAGAGAAAGAAAAATTGACTTGACTTACATATGGCAACAGATAATTGGGATCTTAGGGATTTCACCTTGGGCTTCAAATCCTAATGATAATTTCCCACCTACTGAATATATATATATATATATATATATATATATATATATATATATATATATATATATATATATATATATATATATATATATATATATATATATATATATATATATATATATATATATATATATATATATATATATATATATATATATTCAATCATACATAGATCCTCCGTAACCAATCCAAAATGGCTACTTATCGGAATTATGCTTCACTTCTATAAGAGAAACTACAGTGAAACTGCAAGTGTCCACTAAGCATGTGCTCATGATCCATAAAAATAGGAAGATTCATATTCCTAGATGGTTGCAAAAAATTGGCAATAGGGTCTTCAATAATATCAAAATAAGGAAAGTTTTTTCTTGAAAATCTGCATTTGAGGCAGCCATATTATCAATAGCAAAAATGTGCACATCCATAGGATCTAAGAAAAAATTCTCTTCTTCAATAGAATCTTGATTTTCTGAACCCGGAGGAAGATCATTATGTGCAAGAGGCTCTAAAACAACCTCTTATTTATTGTAGTTCTCCTCTTCATAATATGCTTACAATGTTTGATTATTATTTTCTACCATAATTACATTGTCTGAAACTTCCACACATGCCAATTCAAAATTATGATTTGCACGAATCTACCTTTGGAATAGTGTTTCAGAAAATGGATGAGCTGGAGAGACATATGAGTGGTGAATGTCTAGATATCATTGTTCATGAATTTAATTAGAAAAATTATCTTGGTATTCACAAGCCTGATCTTGAAATAAAAGCCCAAAGAAAGAACAATCTAAAAAAAACTAGTGAATGACTATCTTCATACCTCTCATCCAAAAGAAAGGATTTTGGATGCTCATGGAAAAATTTAAATGCAGCAACCAATTCAATTGTATTTGATTCCTCATGTGCTTCGAGTATTTTTGGTTCCTCATGTGTTTCAACAGGAAGAATATCAATTTGACTATCACAAGAATTAAGGAAAACAACTTCTTGTTCATTATTTCCTTGCAACAGTAGATGATCATGTTCATTATTTCCTTGCAAAAGTAGATGATCATCAACATAAGATGGTTCACTACTTAAGTTTTCCATACATGCAATTTTAGAATTTTTACTTGGACCAATTTCTTCATGACTGTTAGTATGTAGATTTTTTTGATCTTCAAGCAAAGAAGGAATTGATTTGTGCTGTGAATGATCCTTTGTATCAAAGTAGCTAATCTTTGTTATTTTATATTGGGAAGAAAATTCATGAAGGGCCTCTATGATCTCATCATCTAGACACTCTTCATCACCAAAAGCCTCTTCAAGTTATTTAATGAAATCTTCACAGGGTTCACAACAATCTTCAAACAACAAGAATGAATGATGAAATTTTCCATAAAACTCAAATAATGTTACGTGGAAATATTTAAGAGAAAATAAGCTACCCGGCTTCAACCCTTCGTACCATGATCTTGCTTTCCCTTCAAGGGTATCCATAAACATTTTCGTCAGACAATCCTCATGAAACCTAATCCCAAGCTTATGTATATGCCAATGAAATTTTTTTAGATGTAGAATAGCCTCATCCTCATTTCCATCTATGAATTTTGGCAGATAAGTTTTCCAATCTATGCAAGGCATTCGATTTGGAAAACCATGAATGTGAGAACAATTCATAGGAGCGTACCTTCTAGAAATTGAATCCATATTGAGAACAATAGATGAAATAAGTCATCCTTTAGGCCATTGATTCTTCTGCCAGTGGAATCACCAATAAAACCCCAATTTCTGGATCCTACTTCCAATGGAGTCTTTGAATCAGGTTGGAGTCGCCAGGTAATTGATTTCATCCTTCCTGTGTCTGATCATTTTCCACCATCAACAATTAGATCCGATCCTTGTTGTTCACATCCAGGTAAAATGTGACCTTTCTCTCTCTAACAACAATGCCAATAATGTTAACTCCCTTCATTTTCGCAAGGCTGAGAAAGAAAAGCTAAAGGGGTAACCACAGACCTCATTTCAATTTGGTAACTATCCCTACCCAATCAAAGAGGGATATCTCTATATCAAGCTCACAACTGATGGAAAATGACTGGAGAATAAGGATTTTAGGCTAGTTATAAGCACAATAGGTTTTTTTATTTAGGTTTGATTAGGGTTTGCTAGACAAAGAAGCACCAGGTCTCAAAACTAGGCAAGGTATCCCAAAGGTCAGTTTTAGATATATTATGAAGCAAGGTAGGTATGATCAGTGACACAATTAGTTTTTCATTGTAGTGATGGTGAGATGAAAATAATAGGAGTCAAGTGCGCAAAGCATTAATTCGATTTTTCATAGGATGACACATTTAGATGCTTATCTTAAAAAAAAACCAAGCATAAAAGAATTATTTCTATTTTAAAACTTAAAAGATAAAGATTAGGAATAAATTAGATGGTTTGTTGGAAATATGATGCAGGATGTTGTCCTTGATGGCAACCCACTGAATGAAGATGAAGACATGCGACTGTTGACATGTATTGTCCTTGATGGCAATCCACCTAATGAAGTTATGCTTGACTTGATGGACTTGTTAAATGATGTAAATCTGATGTGATATGATGTTTGTTGACAATATGTTGTTGAGTGTTGTCCTTGAAAAAAAACCCACTTGATGAAGATGATGAAAACTTACTTGATGAAGTTGTGCTTGAGAGAATGTTCCTGATGAAGAAAATATGATGTTTCTACAGTGTGTACAGAAGGCAATGAAGAAAGGAATTTAGAATGTGCTCAAAATATAATGAAAAGAGTATGTCTCTGTGTATACGCGGATTGGCCTAGGGGAAATCGCGTATGCACGCGGAAAAGAACGTGCAAAGTCGCGTATGGGCTAAAGCGCTCAAAAAGTGCAAATCTAGGGGCCCGTGGTATTGAAGGCTCATGGTATTGAAGGCTCATGGTATTGGTGCCCGTGGTATTGAAAAAGGGGCTCATGGTATTGACAAAGGATAAACCTATATAAGGAGAAGAAATTCATTGTGCAAATCATGAGTGTGGGTGCAAGATGTATGAGCTTGAATGAATACTTCTCTCTGAAGTATATCTGAATGGAAAGGGTTACACTTGAATGATAAATCTGAATGTATGATGCACCAATGATGAAGAAGGGGATCTAGATCTAAATTGCTCTTGTATTTGCTAGATCTGATTATGGAAGGCTTAGATCTGTGATGAGGCGAGAATCTAGGCGAACATCTGTCTGAAGCAAAAGGGTAGATCTGAACTGAATATCTGATCTGATGAAGTATGCTGCTCTGTTATGATTGAAGATCTATACGCTACTTCGCCGCGGAGGAAGCGCGTATATACGCAGCTTCAACGAAGAGAAAGCGCGTATGCGCGATAAAGTATACACTGAGGTATACGCTGGTTTGTGTGGACGGAAGCGCGTATATACGCGACATCAGTAAAGTAAAAGCGCGTATGCAAACTAGGGTTTGCTAAAGCAAGGGGTATGAAATATCTGATCTGTTCTGCTGTGTTTCTGCTATCTGATCTGTGTTGATATGTATCTGTTGATGATGTATGTTTGAGCTTAAAAGTATGGAAAGGGTCCAGTATGAAAATATGATGAAATGTGGCCTGCAAGTGGTGTTCTATTGAAGTTGTTGGATCCAGTGTGAAAATTGATGAAACGTGGTCCAAGGTGGTGCTGAGGGTTGTAGCCTTCAGTCGGGGGGTCGTAGCTCCCTTCCAGGTGAGGCTGGTAAACGAGATCGGGGGGTCGTAGCTCCCTTCCAGGAGAGGCTGGTAAACGAGTCAGGGGGTCGTAGCTCCCTTCCAGGAGAGGCTGATAAACGAGCGCAGGTGGGTGCACGTCTTTGAAAATCAATGCTGGCTATGTTGTAGATATTTTCTCTATAATAAAATATTGAAGGTACGAGCAAGCGGCGGTGGTTTTCTCCGTTTGGGTTCCACCTAAAAAATGCGGTGTTCATGTGTGATGCTTTGTGTGATGGTTTGTTAAATTCTTCTACTTTTGTTTACGCAATAGAAGATCGATGAATAAATGATGGAATAATATAAGTGAAGATTTAATGACAGATCTAGATCTCTGTATACGCTAGTTTCATAAAGGGGATCCGCGTATATACGCTAGTTTACTGAAGGAAAGTAGCGTATGGGTTTAAGGAATGAAAAAGTAAAAAGTTTTTGATGATGCAGTAAATACTGATTCACCCCCCCCCCCCTCTCAGTATTTTTCTCAACAATTGGTATCAAAGCGAGGTCCTTCTGCAGAAGCTTGATCGCTTGAAGGAGATCCGTCGCAATGGGAAGTCAAGAAGGAGTGATGTCTATAAAGCCACCTCTATTCAATGGAAGCAATCTGATTTTCTGGAAGGTATGAACAAAAGCATATCTGCAAAGTCTTGGTGCAGATGTATGGGCAATCGTGCAAGAAGGTTATCAATACCCGGCAGATATTCCTACTGATGCAGCTGAAAGAAAGAAGTATGAAATCAATGCCAAAGCAGTGAATGTCTTATTGGGAAGCATGTATGAATCAGAATTTGCTAAAGTAATGCAGCTACATTCAACAAAAGATATATGGGACAAAATCATTCTAAGCTATGAAGGAGACACAAAGGTAAAAAGTGCAAAACTCCAATCTCTTAGAATTGAATATGAAAATTTGAAGATGCATAGTGATGAAAGTGTTGCCAGTTTCTTTCTTCATCTAGATGATATTGTAAATCGGATGAGAAATTTGGGTGAAACCATGGCTAATACTACTCTGGTAGAAAAGGTCTTAAGATCTTTGACTTCAAAATTTGACTCTAAAGTTTCAGCTATTGAAGAAAGGCAAGATCTGCAATCGCTTACTATTGTTTAATTACATGGTACTCTGACTGCTTTTGAAATGAGACAAGGAGGTCCTTCTCAAGTAAGAGAAGCTGCTTTTAAGGCATCTACAAAAGGAAAGGAAAAGGAAGTTGTCAAAGAATCCAGCTATATATCCGATGAAGAAGAAGCGAATTTCGTGAGAAAGCTCCAACTAGGTACTGGAAGATTCAAAGGTAAGATTCCCTTCAAATGTTTTGAGTGTGGAAAAGTTGGTCATTATGCTGCTAAATGTCCTTATAGAGAAAAGCATGGTAAAGAGAAACAATTTGAGAAGAGAAAGAGTTATTATGCAAAAGAAGATGATGATGAAGTGTCCAGTGAAGATGAAGAAGATTCTGACCGAGATCTGAAAGTGCTCATGGCTAAGAAGCAAAAGAAGAAGGTTACTCGAGGAAAGGAGATATCTCAGAAATCATGTATAGCAAAAATTGAAGAAGATGAAACAGATTCTGACGAAGATATACAAGCACTCATGGCAAAGAAGAAAAAGGAGAAGGCCACTTGTAATACTCTTCTTTGTGCAAACAATAGTAAAGATAGTGAAAGTAAAGTTGTGGATCTAGAAGAAGCTCTCAAGATTAAAGAAGAAGAACTACAAAGTTCATACAATAAGCAAGAAACTATCTATAAAGAGATGATCTCACAAATGAAAGATCAAAGAGAAATGCTGAATGGACAGGTGGACAAATATCAAAGGTTTCATACTTATGCATCCAATCGAATTAAAGATCTAGAAGCAGATCTTGAAAAATCAAGCAAGAAGAACGAAGGACTTGAAGCTGCAATCATTTGTCTTCAGGAAGATTTAGAAGCATCAAGTAAGAAAAATAAGGAACCTCTACAATCATTTGAAAAGGAAGGCCTTGAAGCAGAAATCATCTCTCTCAAAGAAGATCTGGAAAAATCAAATAAGAAGAATGAAGAGCTGCAACAAACATGTGAAGGAAATGAAGATTGGCTGAAAGAAGAGATTCTAAATCTGAAGGATCAAGTTGAAGATGGAAGAAGAAAAGAAGAAAGCATGACAAAGCAATGTCAAGCCTTGGAGGTTGAGGTAAATATTCTCAAAGGTAAATTAGAAGAAAAGGTTAAACTTTTGAGGTTTCATGATAGTACCAACATTTTGGACAATATTCTGAGTAATCAAAGGTCTCCTGCTATCAAACATGGTCTTGGTTTCCATGAAACTGTTAAAGGAGAATCTAGCTCACAAGGAAGTGCCAAAAATTCAGAGGATGTCAATGCAAAACCTGAAGTGTTGAAAGAGAAAAAAGCTCAACCAACAATCATGAATTCTCAAAGGAATTCATTCAAGAATGTTGAATGTTTTAAATGTCATAATTATGGACATGTTGCAGCAAATTGCAGGAGCAGATCATTTCAGCCTCAAACAAACAGTTCCTACATAGAAAGGTACTTTGGTTTCTTCAAGGGATATTGTTTTTCATGTAACAAGTATGGACACAAAGCAGCTGATTGTAAAAAGAGGAAGAATAGAAATACTCATTATGATTCTTATGCTTATTTTTCTGGACACATGAGATGTTATTCTTGTAACAAGTATGGACATATAAGAAAGGAATGCAGGTCGAACAGATATGAGAAATTTCAGCACACAAATAGAAAACAAATCTCGAAGAAGATGGAGGGATGGAATAAGAAACAATCTAGAGAAGAAAAGGATGTTTTTGTTGATGCTCTAGAAAACAATGATTTTCTTGAAGAAAACACTCAATTCAAGATGAAGGACCGATCATAAACGTAGGGAATTATGACCCTACTGCAGTCATCCGCTTCTGAAGCTGACTTTTCTTATTGACTGCAGGAATGATGTGGGATACATTATGAGATTTAGTAATGTATCGTCACAGGGGGAGAAATGCATGATGACTCTCATGGTTGATTTGATTACTCTGGTTATGTTTACTTCTGACAGCGTATCTGATGTGGAAAGGACAGGTACAGGAGGTACAAGCTCAGGAGGAAATGAAGGAAGATGAAAATTTTCTATGCTTCACTTTCCATACGCGGGTTCCATTAACTAAAGTCGCGTATACACGCGAGTTCCAGCAGACACAGTCGCGTATGCATTTATGATAGAAGATTTTATATGATAACTGAAGATCAGAAGCAGAGGTTCAGGGGGAGCATCAGTCTGATTTTTAATAACTGTATTATTGTCTCAGTATCAGCTTAGTTTCTCAGTTCTAAAAAAAAAATGATGATATGATACATGGGTTCTTGTGTTGAATATTATGGTTGAAGCCTGGTTGCTTTATGATGAAGAGCTTTCGTTGTTGAGATGAAAGTCTTATAATTCATAGATTAGGACAGATCATGCAGAGATTGTTGCTGATGACTTGCTTCAGATTGCACAAGCTAATGAAGAGCACTGGTTTAGGGGGAGCAGCAGGTTGAATACTAATGATTGCATTGTTGGCAATATGATTGCTTATTATCTGGTT
Source organism: Pinus albicaulis (assembly GCA_034641835.2). Classification (NCBI taxonomy): domain Eukaryota; kingdom Viridiplantae; phylum Streptophyta; class Pinopsida; order Pinales; family Pinaceae; genus Pinus; species Pinus albicaulis. Next base: position 305,543,744 of record CM076569.1, read on the forward strand.
TTTTTGATACTCATGCTCAAATGAAGATGACCTGGTACATGGTTTATTATGATAAGTTTTTGAGCCCTGGTTGCTGATAAGTATCTTTTGTACTCCCACATGGATGAGTTGAATGTCATTTGATTCAGAAATAAATCATGCAGAATGTGTTACTATGGTTGAGAGATCTTTTGCCTACATATGTTACTTCATGTTAAATCTTGAAGATCATGGTGATGTTGGACCACATGGATGATTGCTTGACACCTATGTCAAGATGTTGTTCTGATATGAGAATCTTTCTTGGAAAGATTGTATTGATGCTGCAAAGAATCTGAAGGCTTGGTTACTATTGTGCTGATGCTACAACCGTTGGATGATGCTTGAAGACACAACTACACTATTCTATCTATCTGTAGTCCATAGAAGCATTTAAATGTCTCAGAAAGAAGCTGAGCACTGACTTTACCTCACAGAGAATCAGATCTAGTTGAAATTTAGAAGATGTCTTGGGATACGCGGGTTTCCTGAAACACAGTCGCGTATGTACGCGAGTTAATGCACATAAAACCGCGTATGTTTGGTTGCTGGAATTTTTTGGTTGGTTCAGCTCTCTTCAGCACAGCTGCAGTGCTGTTTGGTATCTCTGATACTGTTTGGTATCTCTGGTGGTGTTCCAGTTCTCATAATTCTGTTTCTAATGCTTTGATGAAGATGCCTTGATGATTTGTTGGTGGAAGTTTTCAGGATGTACAAACTAAGGGGGAGCCTTAGTCTTTGGACAGATTGCTTGGTTGCACAGATTCAGGGGGAGCATTAGTTTTGCTGAGTATAATGCATTGCTGGCATTATGGTGGTTCTGATATATGATTTCTCTTGAGGTCTTTTTGGTATTAATTATGAAAATTCACATTTGTACTTTGATGAAAAGGTCTGGTTGAGACCCATGTTGTAAAATTGTAATATTCAGTCATGTAAGGACTTTTAATTTGTAAACCCACTTGGTTGGGTAGCTGAGTCAAATTTTGTAAACCCACTTGGTTGGGTAGTTGAATTGAAATTTGTAAACCCACTTGGTTGGGTACTTGAGTCTCATATGTAAATCCACTTGGTTGGATATTTGATGTAAGTATGAGTCATTGGTGATAGGAACTTCATAAGAATGTGTACTTCATTGAAAATATGTTGTAGGTCGGCATGAGCCGGGGAGAAAGGGAGCTTGGTCACTTCAGTATACATCAGATCTGCAGAACGCTTCTTCTACATGAGGAGAAAAGGGGGAGAGTGTGTTGGTTTTGATCTGCTGGTTCTGTCCTTTGCCCTTGATGTCAAAGGGGGAGAGTGACATGGTGTTTGAATGATGCCAAAAATGGAGAAAGTGACATGACATGAAAAAAATGGAGAGAGTGACATGATAAAAATAGGGAGAGTGACATGGTGTCATTGTATTCTTAATGTATCTATCTGTTGTGGTAACCAAACACCATCATGGTTGCCATCAAGTCCAAAGGGGGAGATTGTTGGAAATATGATGCAGGATGTTGTCCTTGATGGCATCCCACTGAATGAAGATGAAGACATGCGACTGTTGACATGTATTGTCCTTGATGGCAATCCACCTAATGAAGTTATGCTTGACTTGATGGACTTGTTAAATGATGTAAATCTGATGTGATATGATGTTTGTTGACAATATGTTGTTGAGTGTTGTCCTTGAAAAAAAACCCACTTGATGAAGATGATGAAAACTTACTTGATGAAGTTGTGCTTGAGAGAATGTTCCTGATGAAGAAAATATGATGTTTCTACAGTGTGTACAGAAGGCAATGAAGAAAGGAATTTAGAATGTGCTCAAAATATAATGAAAAGAGTATGTCTCTGTGTATATGCGGATTGGCCTAGGGGAAATCGCGTATGCACGCGGAAAAGAACGTGCAAAGTCGCGTATGGGCTAAAGCGCTCAAAAAGTGCAAATCTAAGGGCCCGTGGTATTGAAGGCTCATGGTATTGAAGGCTCATGGTATTGGTGCCCGTGGTATTGAAAAAGGGGCTCATGGTATTGACAAAGGATAAACCTATATAAGGAGAAGAAATTCATTGTGCAAATCATGAGTGTGGGTGCAAGATGTCTGAGCTTGAATGAATACTTCTCTCTGAAGTATATCTGAATGGAAAGGGTTACACTTGAATGATAAATCTGAATATATGATGCACCAATGATGAAGAAGGGGATCTAGATCTAAATTGCTCTTGTATTTGCTAGATCTGATTATGGAAGGCTTAGATCTGTGATGAGGCGAGCATCTAGGCGAACATCTGTCTGAAGCAAAAGGGTAGATCTGAACTGAATATCTGATCTGATGAAATATGCTGCTCTGTAATGATTGAAGATCTATACGCTACTTCGCCGCGGAGGAAGCGCGTATATACGCAGCTTCAGCGAAGAGAAAGCGCGTATGCGCAATAAAATATACACTGAGGTATACGCTGGTTTGTGTGGACGGAAGCGCGTATATACGCGACATCAGTGAAAGGAAAGCGCGTATGCAAACTAGGGTTTGCTTAAGCAAGGGGTATGAAATATCTGATCTGTTCTGCTATCTGATCTGTGTTGATATGTATCTGTTGATGATGTATGTTTGAGCTTAAAAGTATGGAAAGGGTTCGGTATGGAAATATGATGAATTGTGGCCTGCAAGTTGTGTTCTATTAAAGTGGTTGGATCCAGTGTGAAAATTGATGAAACGTGGTCCAAGGTGGTGCTGAAGGTTGCAGCCTTCAGTCAGGGGGCTGTAGCTCCCTTCCAGGTGAGGCTGGTAAACGAGAGCAGGGGGTCGTAGCTCCCTTCCAGGAGAGGCTGGTAAACGAGTCAGGGGGTTGGAGCTCCCTTCCAGGAGAGGCTGGTAAACGAGCGCAGGTGGGTGCCTGCGTGCTGGTCAAGTCTGCGCCAGCACATATGTTGTAAGATATTTTCTCTATAATAAAATATTGAAGGCTGAGCAACTGCAGCGGTGGTTTTCTCCCGATTTGGGTTTCCACCTAAAAATCCTGGTGTTCATGTGTGATGCTTTGTGTGATGGTTTATTCCGTTCTTACTGCACCTGTTTACTGCTTATTGAATATCTGATGAATAAATGATGGAATGGTTTAAGTGAAGATTTAATGACATATCTAAATCTCTGTGTATACGCTAGTTTCATAAAGGGGAACCGCGTATATACGCTAGTTTACTGAAGTAAAGTAGCGTATGGGTTTTAAGGAATGAAAAAGTAAAAAGTTTGAATATGCAGTAAATACTGATTCACCCCCCCCTCTCAGTATTTTTCCCAACATGGTTGATAACAATATATAATCATAAAATATATGAAAAAAAATGTAGGAAAAACAAAGCCACTTACCATAACATAAGAATTCCATGAAAATAGCTACAAATGTCTGTTATATTTATGCAAATGATCAATACACTAGTTCCAAGTTTGAGCCACAATTATCCCACCCTCTAAATGACTTTATTTTGAGTACATATAGAAAATAGAACAAGATTCCACCTCTAGGGGTTGAATCATAATCCAAAACAAATAATTAATGCACCTGATGGCTCATAGCATAATTCTAGAGGAGTTAGAAACATCTTCCCCTTTCTTAGCTAACAAGTTGATTTTTTCACTTAAGTCATTAAACATAAGATTTTTTAACAAAGATGACCATAAATAGGCCTAATAACCATAAAAAAACTCATGAGTCAGTTTTTACATCAACCGTTTTAACCTTTGACCTCCACGTGTCAAGAAAATCTTCAAACACGAAAACGCGACGAAAAATTATAGAAGCACAACGACTGTTAGCAGAAGCGCATCAAAAGTTTGGAAGGTGATTTGGAGGGCATCCCAGAGGATTTTTTGGCCGGAAATGGAATTTTTGGAAATTTGGAGATGTATTATATGCAATGGAGTCATGAATAATTGCAAAAATTAGCTCCAAACCCCTGAAAAATTGACTTGAAATCAACCTGTCAAAAAACGCAGTGAGTGGTATGAAAAGGTGGTAGAAAGGTGGAAAATAGGTGGTTTTGACTCTTTTTTTTAAACACATGAACTAAAAATTAACCTTAAGTAGATTTATGGAATTTACTAACCAAAATACACCTCCACATGCTTTTTAATCTTCATTTGGAGCCTCTGGGAAAAAGCACATCAAGCACACACTGCGTTTTTGTAGGATGTTTTTTCTGCATTTTTTGTAAACATATGGGTCAAAGATGGAGTGATATCTCTTTCACCATAACACGTTTTGCAAACATGGCAGATGGATTTGTAGATAAGTTTGTTTTGAAGAAAAACCCCTCTCAGGTTTTGAAAATGCATCTTCATTGGTTCAAACATCTCTTTTGAAAATGATGACAAAAATAGAGTCAAAAGCACAACGAATTTTCCAGAAATGCAACAACCCGGGGGAAGGGAATGGAGGGGATGGGGGGTAGGAAAAAATATGAAAAAATTATAAGATTTAGGGATATGTGTTACGAACACAATGAAAGTGCAATTTCCCAAAATGAGTGACAAAATGGGGGGTAAAAGGTCCAAACATAGACCTAGGGTAAAAGCGCAACAAATTTCTAGGGTTTTGGGGAAAATAAGGAAATGAAAGGATTTTGATGAGGGGAATGACGGGGAATGGTAAGTGAAGGGTGATAAAGGAGGTATAAGCTTAAAACCAAGGTCTTTGACTCTTGATGAAGCTATGAACCATGGAAAAGGGAAAGTGCAGAAAAAACACATTAAACCCTTGGAATGGATTTTCAATCATTTTTCTGAGGAAAGAGACAACGTAGAGGGTTTACAGAGTTCGATTTAGTTGTTTAAAGAGTCTTTGAAGCATTTGAAACCAAAAATGAACACGTTCTTACTTTTTAGTCAAAACATCTGCCTTGCTAGATGATTGAGGGACTTCTTGTGACTTACTTTTGCTACATTAGGCTTAGTTTCAATTGTCTATTCTCTTGCTGCAAGAAAGCCACCATGAAATTGACTTTGGAAAGGTCATATTTTAGCTCTCTGATCTGTGTCTCTTTATCTTTTATTTGTATTCAACTTCCTTATCTTCATGATTTTTTGCTAGCTCATCCATCTCTAAATCAAGAGGTGATTGTTATTGACTGTGCATTGGTGTATCGTGTTTTCCTCTTGATGACTATTGTCTCATAGTGCCAAGCTGAGTTCCTTCTTCACTGATAGTCTTCCTAGGCAACATATTTGATTGAGCCCTAGTTCTAGGTCTAGGCATCTCTATTATTTCACGGTAAAAGTACACCAACCTATCACCTCTACTATAGGTCTTCGAAATTTCTGTTCTAGGTTGTGTCTTTGTCACTAACAACTTGTTTGATGAGATGACTTCCATGATGGTAACCCAAAGAATGGGCATGACTCTCTTTTTACTTTTGATGACTCATATTATGATGACAATCAAAGTAAATCCTATACCATGAACAATAGTATAGCACATTAACTCTTTTGATGACCTAGGACACCTAAATCATGACACGACCCTGATGAGTAATGGTGATCTTGAACAAGTAGATCACTCAAGTTCTTGATCTCATGAAATATTACATCGATCATGTATATTATTACTCCAACAAGGCCTTCAATTTATTTATATAGAATTTACATCATAAAAAACCATGGTCCACATACCCTGGGCAGAAAAATCAATAGACTAAAACCCAGTATCTGTTACAAAGTTAGGGGCTTTGATCCACCCCGAAGCCCCTAAACGCCATGCGGTAGATCTATCTTCGTAGTACTGCTCCCTCCGCTCCTCAAGTTGCAGAGTCTCTTGAACAAAATTGGACCAAGTTGTTATGCGCCCAATAGGCCTCTAAAACTCACAAATGACTCATCCTAAGTCACTTAGCTGGTACACCCCGAATCTTCGTTGAAATGTTGCCATAAGCCTGATTGCAGGGTTGAATCATGTTTGCAATATAATTTTCTTCCCAAAGCACTTATTCTAGAAGTTTCTTAATGTTCGGTCTATCTGTCTTCTAAATCACATATTTCTACCTCTGTTGCATCTCCCTAAAATTTCCATCTACTGTCTACGAAAGTTGAATTGTCTCATCCCATGATCGATTATTCCTCACTATGATAATTTTCTCTTTCCTCTGCATATCCTTGACTTGGATTTGAATATTTTTTCCATCCGTGATCCAAGCAAGCTGTTATGGTCCTCACAGTTTCCTGGATTTCGTCGACCTACTCTGCTTCGCCAATATCTCTTCCTCAATATGCCGAATGTTTGGATTATCCTAGAGTGAGATCCAAAAATCCATTGCATCATCTAAAATATTACCACAATCCTTTACTGTGGTGGAGATACCTTCCATTATAGTTTTGAGATCTGCTTCCCTATGCTTCCAAACTTCTAGTGGTAAGGCTAGATGCAGCCTCATTTCCATCTAAGAAATTTGGACCTCATATTCAAACTTCAACTTTTCCATGTTGATATATAAATCCTTGGTTGCGAGAGTGAGCTTCGCAACCTTGTCTATTTGTGGTTCTTCTGTGCGAGACCTGGATGTATGGAACTTCACTTCAATTTTTTACTATGAATTCTTCCAACTACTGTTGTTGCTAATGAATCTTGTCTCTTTACTTGAGAACCCGATAAAGCTACGTCTTCATCATAGTTCTTTTTTTTTGCACCTATATGTTTGACTGTAATTTACGCTATTCGCACCCCTTCAATTCTTTGATGATCTCTTGCTATATCTTGTGAAATTTTTGAGTGGGAAGCGTGACGAGGTTCATGCTGATGTTTTCCCATCCTTTAGCGCGCTTTTTGTCTTCTACGGCTTCAAACTAAAATGCTCCTCCAGGTACTTACAAAATTATTAAACCAAATTGGGTCTCTAGACGGTGCTCTAGCTACACTGGTTGACTTTTCTATTCTATTTGGTCGGCTAGATTCTCCTGTTGTCTCACTATTTGTGCCAACACCTTGAGTTCCTACATGCCTTCCTACACTTTTTTCAATACTTCTTTATATTGATCCTCGATGTCGTTCCATGTTTCTTCAGTGATTTTTTGAACCTTGTCACCAATCTCATCAATGTACCCTTTAGTGAGGATCATGGGCTCTACGCGCTTGGATCAATCTTCCTTGTGCTTCTTCCGCATGATTGGGATAGATGTTGTAGGTAACCTATTATTTATAATAAATGGGGAATGAAATGACTCGAAATCACTAGGAGGGTCCTGGCCACCTTGGTCTATATTTTTTCCTTTGGTTTCTTCGTCGTCCTTCTTTGTTTCTTGTTTTTCATATTTCCCTGTCGCTATGTCCTTTCCATTAGTTCCTGCATGATGTGTGATGTCTTTCGCTATCTCAGTGCCTCGAATGGGTGGATTCATCCAGTTTATCAACCATTTCTTTATGACATCCAAAATATCATCCTCTATGACCAAATATGGAAAAATATTCCATTCCTTCATTGGATCCATTTTGGCTCTAATGTATACTCTGTGAAAATCAGCCTTAAAATATATGATGTTCCGATACTCTTCAAACAAATTTGGTGACAGCATAGGATAATGATTCGCCATTGTGTGAAAATAAATATCCATTCATATCCAAAAAGTATTCTTTTTCATTGCGCGCATCGGCTCCTTGGAAAACGAGAGCGAGGCATACCTCACAACTTCACACCAATCCGGGTCAACTATGGAAAATTGTGATTCCGTAGGTTCCTTCCATGCCAATAAAGTGATAATTAACAACAACCATGATAGTGGAACTTCTTCCCTTCCTCCTGGGCTTCACATAAATCCTCCAAGAACTCCTTGCTTAGATAGTCACCCATTTAAACTGGACCCCTTTACTACATTGCATAGCTAAAGAAACCACAACAACTGGGACTTCATTCACTTGACACTTGCACATATTTTTTCCCTACAAGAATGTCTGTGGCAAAGCGCAATGCTTGGTCATTGATAGAACTGATTTCATAGCCCCTTGACTTCTTTACTTGCTCATACTTCTTCTTCATTTCGTCAGCGACTGCTTTATCATGAATTTTTCCCACGAACTTCTCGGTGGGCTTATTTCCTTTATTGTGATCATCATTTCATCTATTAGGATCCTCTCTCCCAGATAGAGGTATCTGTCATGCACTAAAGAAAAAAAATTCCGAACACATATTGTGTTGATGGCACTTCAACCGAAGTGTGGCAAATTCAACATATTTAACAACCTTTCTCGTTGAAATCATATTTCCCACTGGTGTGGCTCCAACCTACTAAATTTAGCTTCGGGGTAATATACTTGGTGTAGGTACCTACTTGGTTCAAATTGGGGATACTATCTTCTATCAATGAAGTCCCAATACTCCATCTTTAGCTACAGAACTTTCCCCAATGGTTAACCTTCAAGCGGTACTTGCTCGGGTAGCAACAATGTGAAGATGTCGAAATTCACATTATCAGGGTATTTGACAGGCTTAGAACTCGAATTTATTAGTGATACATATGGTTGTAGTACATAGATTGCTTCTACACCTTCTACCTTAATTTCTAGTATCTCTATTTTTGGGATTTCAGTTTCTTCTCCATTTTCATGAATCTCCATTGGTTTCTTCTGCTTCTTATCCTATCATTTATTTGTGCACCTCTCCTTGTCTATTTTATTTATTGGATATTGTCTAACTACAGGGGTTGCAATTGTTATCTTTACCTGTTTTTTCTTTGATTGCACTTCTTCTGAGGTTGGCTGCTTACGTGGTGACCTCGGGCCTATTATTCTTGGTGTTATAGCCTCCATGATTCCTGCAAGTGTTTTCTTTAAAAATTCCCTGGTAATTTGCTCAAAACTCTCTTCAAACATACAACCAGATACTATATTCTCACTTAGGCACAAATTCTCAATTTGAATTCTCAGGAAGCAAAGTGTCAAAATGTGGAGAGGGACCTTTCTTTTATAACGAATTTGAATTTCAAACCTCATGATCATCTCTAGATTTGGCTCATTTAATGTGATATGGCACTAGATTTGACCAGCTTTTCCTAATAAATTCATTTCCCCTGCTCCTTTTGACAAAAAATTTCCTTTCATGTCAATGTTCTCCTTCCAACGATTATATTTCTGGCTAACTTTGATGACCCTTCCCTTGCGTTGTAGCAATTCATCCCCTGTTGTAGTGTCTTCAGACTTCGAAATACTCCTAAATATCATGTAGTGAGCTTCCTATGACGCAGTTCCTTTAGACTTCACCATACTCCTGACTATTGTGTAGTGATCTTCCTTCAGGTAAGCCTCATTCTGCAGAGTAGTTTATGGTCCAGTTCCCACTTTCAACTACAGGTAGCACTAAGACTTCCCTCTTTTGTTTTTTAGTGTGAAGTTTTAGGGATGGAGTTGTCCATGTATAGCTTCAATCTACAAAAATTTAATCGTCCTAGCATCATCTGACCATCCAACTTCACGAGCTGAATTGCGCCACCATCAGAGACGTGCTTGATGATATATGGTCCTAACCAATGTGTTTTGAACTCTCTTGGGAACTTCATCAATTTTATATCATATAATAGGACAAGATCTCCTTCATTGAATTTCTTCTGCTTGATTTACCTATCATGCCAAGCTTTCTCCCTTTCTTGTTTCACTTGTTGATGAAAACCTGCCATAAACTTGTATTCTTCCAAATCAATCTATCGTTCGATCCTTTCTTCTATTGTATCACGGTCTTCCATGTATGTGAATGCTACAATTATTAAAATTTGCACAATTTACTCCATAAGCATGACTGCTTCTTGTCCATATACCAACCTAAAAGGCGTATACCCTTTCAGTTTCTTACATGTTGTCCTGTATGCCCATAACACTGCTGGAATTCTCAAATCTGAGTAATTTCTGTTGAGATTGCACACTTTTGTAAGCGCATTCTCCAGAATCTTATTCAAAGCTTCAACTCTCCCATTCAATTGAGGACGATGTGATATAATTTTCTGATGATATACTTGAAATTCTTCAGTTAGCGCCTCAATAGTCTTATGCAAGAAATGTGAACCCTTGTCACTCATTAAGATATTTGGACACCCAAATATGGACAAAATATACTAAAATATGAATTTCATAGCAGTATCTGCACTGCAATCCTTCACTGGATGTGCTTCGTCCCACCTCATCAAATAATCAGTTGCAGTGATTATGTATCTCATTTCGGTCTTCTTTCGTGGTGGAGTAATAGGTCTGACAAATTCAATAACCCACTTGTCAAATGCTTGCAACATCACCTATGGATTTAATGGCATTTCATCCCTTCTAGATATATTTCATGCTCTTTGGCTTGCATCACATTCTCAGAAAAACTTCTTCGTATCCCTATGTACCATGGGCCACCATAACCAACCTCTCAAGATTTTCTACATAGTGGAATTTCATGCATAATGTCCTCTTGCAACCCCTCCATGAGCTTTTGCCAAAATAATCTGCCTCTCATGCTCAGGAAAAAATCTGTGCAATATTTCATCTGGTCCCATTTTGTACAATCAACGAGAAATCAACTTATTTGATTACCATCTCCTTCTTTTACTGCGTAGTGTACTTCGCGGGTGCCATTCCTCTAGCCAAAAACTGAATGATATCCATGAAGTGATTATCTACGACCCTTATTATAACTATGCATTTTGTATGTTATCCTCAATACTGGTGGGTTCTTTACTTGTTTCTTTCCTTGACAGATGATCAGGCCCAACATTCAATCTCCTGTCTTGACTATAACTTTAGAGTCGTACTGCTGCAACAAAAACAACCATAGACATATTTTTCCTCCTATAACAGGCTTATTGACCAAATATTTCAGTGCGGAGTGATTAGTGAACATATTTAAGTGTGCTCCCAACAGATAATTCATGAACTTCTGTAATACATAGACCAAAGGTAACCCTTCTCTTTCTATCATAGAATAGTTCTTCTCCACCTTGGACAATTTTTTTCTTACAAAATCTATGGGGTGATCGATTTCTCATTCTCCTCATTGTACTAGTACTGTACCCAACATTATGAAAGAGGCATCGAAATCTACATGAAACTCATTATTCTAGTATGAGATTATGAGAATAGGCGCAGTCGCCATCTTCTCCTTCAGTATGTCGAGCATCTTTTGGCATTCTTCGTCCTAGTGAAAAGGTACATCTTTCTTCAATAAATTCTCCATTGGCACAATTATCTGCACATACGCCTTTATAAAATTTTGTATTATCGAGTATGTCCATGTGTCGTGTGCAATTTATTCATAGTTTTAAGCATTTCCAAGTTTACAATAGAAACAATCTTCACAGGGTCCACCATGAGTCCTTTCTTGCAAACAATATGGCCCAATAATATACTAAAAGGGAAAAAAACGATACAATTCTTCAAATTAAATGCTATTTGATACTGCCTACAGGTATCCAACATCAATCTCATGCTTTAAACATGCTTCTTCAACAAACCAAATATTTTCCAATCATCAAAGTAAACCTCCAAAAAAATTTGTATATACTCCTTGAAAGTCGTGACTAAAACTATAAAAAATATGGTAGGAGCATTATTCAAACCAAAATGCATCACTTTGTACTGGTAACAACCCCACTCTATAGAAAAAGTTGTCTTATTTCTATCTTTTAGAGCAATTTTGATCTTATGGTAACCCGAAAAGCCATCTATGAAAGAATAAGCCTCTTGTCCTCCTACATTGTCCAATACTTCATCCGTGAATGGTGTGGGAAATGGGTCATGAAAACATGCATCATTCAATTTCCTTAGGTCCACACATATTCTGATCTCACCCTTTGCCTTCTTTTCCTAAACTACCATAGGACATACCCATTCAGATTCTTCGACCAGTTCAATGATCCGTGCTTTAATCATCTTCTCTAACTTTAGCTTCACTTTTTCCTTATATTTCATATTCAACCTATATGGTATTTGATTTACTAGCTTCGCATCAGGTTTTAGAGTAACCCTCATAACTCCTAGGTCCCCTACTATGCCCTTCAATTCATAAAATTTCGTGGGAAACAACTATTGATATTAGTGTAGAAGCTCTGCAACTTTGCTAACTCTGTCATCATCCCAATAATCTCCAATCATTGCAAATTTTGGTTCTTATTCTAACCCAATATTCACCTTCTATGTTTTTACGGGTTGTGCTATATCAAGTATTTCAGGTTCTGGTCCAACAAATTCGCAATGTCCTTATGATTTTTGGATATCAATATTGTGTGGATCCTCATCATCCTCTTTTGTTGTCACGTTATAGCATTCCAGTGTGTGCTGCAACTGTGTGGTCCAATCTGGATGTGTCCATGTTAGCACAGTTGTGTTCTTAAAAACCCCTGATCTAACCTCCTGAATGGCTTCCTCTATGCACGGACAATGATCTTCAAAAATAAATGTCAGTAGGAACCCTTAAACCAAATTTGTTAAGTTTGTTGTCCCATGTCGCAGTTTTGTCTCAAGATACAAATTCATAGGTATGATTTCCAATGTATCAAAGAACACATGTACCCATTTTGGTTCTGAATTTTCTCCCCAAGCTGAAGTCCCGCGAAAAATATGCTCTTGGGGGTCATCCTTGCCATCATATTTTACTTCAATTCTAGTTTTTACTGGGCCAAATATGATCTTCATTAGCTTGCGATACGCTTTCCAACTTCCTATATTCTCTTTATGAGTACCCCACCATCTAGCAGGCGTAGACCTCACAACTACATCCAAATATTGGAACCTCTCTTCTGTTGGTACTTCCTTTTTCAAATTTATCAAGAAAAATAATTACATCTGCTATCCCATCATAATAAGGAAGATCACATATCTCTGAAGTTATCTAGGGAAGTTATTTTTTGATTCTATCACATTTTCTGGTAGATAGTTTATGCAACTGGTTCTACCAAATTTCTCGCTCCTCCTCAGAATATGAAGTATGGAAACTGTCTTGGTCCCATCTTAGTCTTCCATCTATAGTGGGATTGATCCAATATGCCTCCTTAGCTGTTATCTTGTAGATATTTTCAATATTTGCATCGTAGTACTCATCGGAGACATGCTCTATATAGCGCACTCCTTCTGATGGGTCTAAAGGGACAATGACCCTTAGATCGCCTTTTCAGACACCATCTTCCTCTTCTTCAAATTGATTATCGTGTCACTATCAAAATCTTAATACAATACAAGTAGCGTCGGATAAGGATTGCTATCATCTATAATTTGAATTACCTTAAAGTTGACAACAACGCGCAGTCCTTCAATGTCTACTATCATTCCTGGTAACCTTCCCATAGGAACGATATTTTTTTGATTGGCCATCCTCAACTAAATCAGAGACCATAGCCTCTTTCGAATTACCATTCACTCCCAATTTTTCTTAGGTAATACGCCAACATCAGATTCCAGGTCTAGGATTACCTGATCCATCTCGTGTTTCCCGATCTGTGAAGTTAGTCTCATCTCCCTTCTAGTTCTTTTCTTATTTAGATGAAATTTGTTTACTATGCACTACTTGCTTCATAGTTCTTCTTTACTAGTGCAGGAATCTATCAACTCCTGGAGTCCTTCAATAGCCTTCGAACTCACAACTACTTCACGCAGCTTTGCAAGAATGATCTTCATATAGCTGGATCAAATTATTTCGACAGAGTAGTTAGTTTAGCATTGTCCTCCTTTGGTACTAAATTCTGCAGCAGCTACACGTTAAATTTTGAAGCTCCAAGATCCATGAAGCTCTACTTCACCTCCATGAATGCTTATTTTTCTGCCCGGATACTGAATCTAGGGTCTCTTTTTGCAGTATTTCTTACCCATATTCTTCCATTGGCTTCTTATCTTCTGCTTTATCATCTCATGTCACTGCGCCAATTCTTGTTACTATGTCAATGCACGGGTCATCTTCCCTTGGTTCAACGGTCACCATCTGCAGATTTTGCATGGGATGCTAGTTTCTTTTCTCCTACATCTTCGCCATAATGACCAAACATTCTTCTATCACATTATCAAAATTTTTACATTACTTGTGGTAGTGTATTCGGTGCATGAGAAGACGAAATACACTTTGCTTAGTATGGAGGTTGCTTACCTACATAAGAGTCACAGGTCAAAATGGTTTGTCAAATGTTAGTGGAAAATTTTCATCATGTAATAAGCTAAGTTAAATAGAAACATAGCATGCTACATAAACAATGAAAAAAAAAAAAACAATATGCACAAGATACATGCTCAATAGAGAAAACACACTAATAACTCAACAATGGAGAGACTTCTCCCTTTATTAGGTGTTGGTAGTAGTAGAAGATAAAATGATAAATATATTGTAGTGGATCCTTCGAGCTACGAATCTCCAATATCCAAGACAAGGGGGTCTCTTCCCATCAAGTTTTCAGCAAGTCTCTCTTCCCTCTCAAAGCATGGTAGATCGATGAACATGTGGTGAACTCCTCTCTCTTGGATTGAGTTGTTGGGTGGCCAACAACATAATCCTTCCAATCCTCCTGCTGTTGGACAACACATGCTGGTTTTCTATGGAGAAATTTGCCATCATAACAATGTATCTCATATTTCTCTTCACAAGGTTGGCTTTTATATACCATTTTCAATTTTTCCCTCCTTCTCTTGGTCCAATATGGATGGTGACACAAGGCTGGGGGTATGATTCATTTGTGTGTTGCACTAAAGCCTCAAGGTAGCTCAAAGGAGACTGTGCTTGGTTAGGTTGAGTGATAATATTTTTCACGAAGAGTGCCAAGTGGTCCCAGATGGTGACATTCCATCATGCCCAAGACTGCAAAGCTATCGAAGGGATGGTCGCACAGTGCACAGCTATCAAAGAAAAAGCCGCACTGCACGCTGAGTGCCAATGTTGCCTTTGTGAGGTCAAAAATTTTTAGCTCCTCCTAATGTATTTCTTCCCTGTAAACCTTTATCTTTACCTTCTACTTGAAACTTTAATGTCTTTTGCCTACACAATTTTCCAGTGTTAACAGTTTCCCCCTAATGTATAGGTCTAGGAAGAACTATATAGCCTAAATACATTATAGTTTCCTTTCTATGTCGTCCTTTTGAGAGAGAGAGAGAGTAACTTGCTTTGGAATTGAGTTGAGAGACCCATTGACATGAGTAAAAATACATTGTGCTCTGTTGGGAACCTACAAGAGATAGAATGAATAAAATATTTCTACAAGGCGAGCATGTCCCATGCTCATGATGTTTTGACTAGTTAAGCTTATATAACATATAGTGGGTTTTTTTATGCCACGTTTGGTAGTGACCTGTTTTTGGTTGACGATGACGGTTTTTGACACCCTCTGGGGCGTTTTTCTTTGAATGAAGCTTGAATGTGGTTCCCACATGCATAATCTTGGTATGGCATGTTTGTTTAGAACAAATTCTCATTGTATGCATGGGTATTTAACAGTTTAGGACCTTCTCGTGTAAGCATTGCTGAAAGAGATGCTTATCAAGTCATGGGTCTTTGAAGGTGAATGTGAAGAGGATCGATGAAATCAATGGGAAATGATGATTCCCATAGTGCCATCCATGGATTACCCTATTGAGGTGAGGAGTCGTCCAAGGTACTACCTCGTTCTTAGAAAATGTTTGTTGTAGTCGACAATAAGGGAGCATCAACCAATCGACATGAGTACTGATGCAAGGGACTAGGGTTTCTTATGTAGCAGGGCGTGGTGTGATGGGTTAACTAGGCTTCATTATGAGAAATGGCTATAACTAATGATGGTATTTAAGTGGCCCAAGGTTGGAACTGTAAATTCGAGTGGTGGCAGTCATAGAAATTTCTGGTGAGGAGATCCCCGGAGTCGGTAGGACATGCAGGGTGGGTGTATGGTTGTTATAAGTGTCATGGTTGGGTATGGTAAAGAATGCGTAGCTCTGACCAAGGGTGTTTAGGGACTGCTTCCACATGATAAATGTGAATGGATGGGTGGGAGTGCTCTCCTAAAAAAATATTTTTACACTTACCAAAATAATAAAGAATGGGTTTGGATGTACAAGCATAGAGACGGTTGCCCCTATAAACATGAAATAATCCATCACGATGGTGTGAGGAGTGTGTTTTACTAAGGGTGGGGACCCCATTTTTTGGTCTCAATGCGGGGGTGATGAATTGGATGAAAAGTGTCATATATGGGATATGTTGATGGGGGTGTGATAGGCCAAGTGTGAGACGTGATGGTGCATTTTTTTATATGCTTGTGAGAATGGTAGCCCAGGAAAGGGATTATAACATGATATGGGTAAAACTTGACTTGATGTATGATGGATGGATGAACATGAAGTACTTCCTAGGCTTGGATGTTTATGGCCATGGCTCCTGACCTTTGGTGTATGGTTTACATGAGTGATGGATGCCATTGAGGGTAAGGCTCTACCGACCTACTAGGGTGTTTATCATGTGCAAGGTTGGGTGATGATAAACATGGTCAAGTGAATGAAACCTATCGTTGATTTATTTGGAGAAATGATGTCAGGATATGCAAAGATTTTTTAGAAAGCATATCATGCTAGGGGTAGAATGATACCTTCTCTTGTACCTTTGTTGGTTGGGACATATGGTGATTAGACATGCTTGTAATAACTGCAATCAATACCCCAAGTAATTTCATACAAACATATTTGAAATAATTTGAATGTAAATCAATGAGAGACGACACACCTATTGTGACTCAAAATGAATTTTTCTAAGATGTGGATTTATGGGACCTAGCTTGAACATGATGAAGTGTTGATCACCCTGTTTTGCACAGTTTTGTGATCAAGCATTCTGAACTCCAATTATGGTTTGTCGAATAATGAGAAAAGGGCGATATATGGGCCAATATGGTTCATTTCAACTCATTTGTGTCTTTGGAGAGTCTAAGGTCAGAGTTGAGCCCTCTGCTCCCAAGATTTTATGCCATTGTGGTCACCCTGAGTACCCAGGATTCGTGCCATCAGTGTCAGGTAGGGTCCTAAATGTCAAAATTTTCAATTTTGTCATTTGATTGCATGGGGGTTCATTACAAATATGGAATTGTGTGGAATTTATACCCCTTTTTCTCCTCGACTATGCGGGCAATCAAGGCAGACCCACGTGGTCCTCGCACAAAAGGATACTTTTGCACGATGTCATCATGCCAGGGAGAAATCTTTCACAATGGACAACGCATCTGTATCAGATAAAGATGCACAGTAATCGTGCCTAAGCTCTACACAGGCACGATGAAGTCCAATTTTTGAATTTTTTTTAATTTTTTAGGTTTGAAAAACTGATTTTTGTTTTTTTCTCTAGTGACAAGATGTTGTAGAGAGAGTGCAACTTTCCTAATCTTTGTGTAGCTATGGCCCAAGACCCCAGTGCTCAGGGGGTTTTGGTACAGTATGGGTTGCTCAAATTTCTAGAGAAAAAACCTACTAAGATCGCAAGATGGATTACTACGCTAATTGGTCTGTTGTTGGAACAAGAGACAACGTGTTATGGTGTTGCACCACAGAGATGTTGTCATCTAGCCTGAGACCAAAGTTTACATTTTAACTGGTCTACTGCCTCAGTAGGAGGCTCTTTTGTACCTAATCTTGATTGGGGGAGTGAACATCCGTCGTTGTGCTCAGGCTCATTGTGGTCCTGGTGCAATTACTCAGGGATGTGTCTGTGTGAGATCTGTGATGAACTTGACTGAGAGAGTTTCCCTGACAATGATAGTTCACTTATCAGGGTCGTCAGTGCCTCATCGAGCGTCAGGCCCACATATTGCGGTTTTGCACCAGCTTCAGGGCCGTCACTTCTATGACCGGGCTTGTTATGTCTGCTAGGGCATGGTGACGCAACTAGGAAGGGCCCAGAGGGTGACCACTAAGGTCTTCGCATATGCAAGTATCCTCTGCAGCATCAAGTATGATAGGGTAGTGATTTTTAGGCCTTTTGTGGCAGTCCCCCTAGGTCCTCCAAGGGATCCTAGGATGCGGCGGTGGGCACCTGTGATGCCCCGAGGTGGAGGAGGAGAGGCGGGTCGCTTCTAGGATGTGATGGTTGAGGCATGGTTCGAGTCGAACCCGCAGATGTTTTTGTACTACCCATACTTGGCAATGGATTTTCGGGGAGATCCAGATATAGGTCTTCCTACAGTTTATGCATGGGTCCTAGCATGTATGAATTTTGATGCTTTTCTTCATTTTTGAGGATTTTTATTATATATAGATCCATATTTATTTGATGGTGAAACTGATCCTATTTTTGTTTCTCTTGTAGATGTGGGTTCAGCAAGGTGTCCTACCACCCGCTCGGTGGGTCATCAGCCCTTGAGGAGGGTCCCAGTTGGGGTTGGTCACACCTAGGTTGGGGGGCAGGGAGGTGCACAAGGCCTTTTAGGGGAGAGCAGCAAATTCTAGTGGAGATGTTTCTCTCCTTGCTCATGTTGAGGTGGTCGAGGCATGGGTAGTGGTCGTCAAGGCATGGGTCACGACAGTTGAGGAGTAGCTGGCTACTGCCGACCTTATAGTGTCAGCGAGAGAGGCTTGGGATGAGGCTACTAATGCTCATGAAACAGGCCTAACTGACTCATGGAGTCAATTAGAGAGTTTGACTTGGGGTTTTTTGACCCGGGGGTTCTTTGATGATTTGGATGATGTGTGGCTTGAGATAGTGATGGCTCAAGAGAGGGCGCATCACCCGCATTTGCTCTGTGTGGCACTTGCAGTTTTGGTTGCTGCACCTCTACTAGCATCGAGTGTAGCCATGAGTCCAAAGTACCCACCAGGACCTATTATGAGGATGCTTCCATATTTTTATGACATGTATTTTTTTGGTTGACATGATGGTCAGGGACCTGTTTTGTATACTGGGACTCGTATATTTTTTGATGTATATATGCAATATGTATATTTTTGCGACTGTTATGATGTGTCTAAGGTTATTATTTTCTTTTATGATGGATTTTATGTACCTATGATGGATATTTATGTTTTATGCCTTTTATGGATGATGTTTTATACGAGATGCATTCAAGTCTAGGATATAATTAGCTATGCGACCGGTTTTCTGGTTTTGATTTCTTGGTATATGTGTAAATATAATGTGATCAAAATGACGACTCAACCATCGTGCATGAAACTCTTTCTTAAATAGGTGTGAATCCCATACTTCAAAAACTTGGTTTAACTTTCATACCACTAGCTGGGAATCAAGATAGACATGTATATGGTGAATTCCCTGGTTGGAGGCATCACTTAACAACCTGATGACTGAGTCATATTCTGATTGATTATTGGGAGCTGATTTGAAACATAATCCATTGGTGAGGAACGGTGACCGGTCAGGATATTATATGGCCCAAGCGGCTGCTGCTAGATTTTGCGACCATCTCAAGGCTCGATCAGGGAATTCAAAATAGTGGATGGGGGGACGATCCATCTGTGACACAAGATAAATTTTTAGACCAAGTCATCAATGATTGTGATCATCTCAAAAAAAATTATGTTACATGCATCTTATCTTTAAGGCTGAGACTTCTTGCCCTTATGCGTGAAAGTTTTTGAGGTAGAGCCCATTGCCTGATTAACTAGGCATGTACCGTCAGGCTCAGACAGGATGTATGCTCCAATGAGGAGGCATTTTTTTATGATGTAAGGACCCTTCCATAATGTTTCGAACTTCCCAGGTCCTAAGGATACTTTTGCAACATCGTAGTGGAGGACTAGATCCCCCTCTAAAAATGAGCGAGGCGTGATGTTGCAGTTGAATGATGCTTTTACACTTTTCTTATGTGCTTCATTATGTTGGAGATACTCTCGTCAATTTTCGTCGATGAGTTCTAGCTTTACCAACCATTTCTCTAAAGGTTGGGTAATTTCGAGGAGTTCAATAACTACATGTAAGTTGGGGATTTCACGTTCAATGGGAATCACGACCTCCACTCTGTATACCAATTGGAAAGGTGTGAATCATGTTGAAGATTTAACCATTTTGCGATATGCAACAAGGCTAAAAATACCATATGGTGCCATTAGTTTTATGGTTGTTGACCATACACTGTAACATTGTTTTGAGTACTTTGTTAACATCTTCTACCTAAACATTGGACTTGGGGTAGTATGGTGACACAAAATCATGCATGAATCCTAGATTATGGGATAGCTCTTGGAATATTTTGTTTTCAAAATACTTTCCGTGGTCGGAGACTAATACCTTATGCACGTCGAATCATGCGATGACATGGTTGAAGAGAAATTGTGCTGCGACATCGGTCATGTTGTCATATTTAAGCATGGCTTTTGTCCATTTGGTGAAATAATCAATGGCTACAATAATGTATTTGTGATTACTAGATGACAGAGGGTTGCAAGTCATAATGTCGATTTCCCATTTGCAAAAGGGACTCACTACAATGACCGCGTGTAGATGAGCGAGAGGTTCTCTTTCCTTGTGGGTGAAGCATTGGCATAGATCGCACCGTTTGACTGCTTGGATGCAATTGTGGAATAGGTTGGGGAAAAAATAACCAGGCTGCAAGAATTTTTGTGCAGTAGCCATCCATAGAGGTGGTCATCGCAAGCCCCACTATAACAATCTTTAAGGGCTTACTCAGCTTGGTCGTGTGTGAGACACTGATGTAAAACAATGTCAACACCTCTTCAATAAAGGATGTCCCCCATGAGAAGGTACCGAGGGGCCTAGTGGTGTATGCGCCTTCGGTCATCACGGGTGAGCTGTGGCTTGAAATTTTGGGTTCGCAAGAATAGGAGGATGTCGTCGTACCCAGGGTCCTCAGTCGTCACTAAGAATAGATGTTCATCTGGTAGTGAGTCATTAAATAGGGAACCTTGAGTCAGGATTCCAAGGTCAGTGATGAACTCAGCTAAGATTAATGTTTTTTTTCTCTTGGGGGAGCTAAATTGCAGGTCAAATTCTTGTACTATGACTACCCATCGAGCGTGCTTGTGGTTCATCAAACAACGGGTTAGAAAATATCTCATGGGTTAAATAGCTACTATGATTATTGTAGTCCTTAGGATGATGTAATGCCAAAGTTTTTGTACCACGTGTACTAGGGACAGGGCAGTTTTTTCTTCTGGTTCATATTTTAAAGCAGGGCAAGATAGGTTCTTACTGACATAATATATTATGTGTTCTTTATTATCTAGCTCATCTTTGAATAATACCCCAGCTATGTTTGTGTCTAATGTCGATAGATATGAGGTGCAATATTTTTCATAATTGGGTGGACTGATCAAAGGGGCTGAAGACAATGTGTCTTTTACTGCTTCAAATTACTTTTGAGCCTCATCATCCCATTATAACGGAATGTACTGACAAAGTAGGTGTATGAAAACTTGCACGCAAGAGGCATAGTCAGGGACAAAGCATCGTAAGAAGTTGGATTTCCATTATAGGCTCTAAAGTTTCTTGAGAATTTTGGGTGGTGGCACTTCTTTGATTGCTTGGACCTTGAGGGGGTCAAATCTCATCCCTTTTTGGGATACAATGAATCCTAATAGTATATATGCATTAATGCAAAATACACAATTGAGGGGGTTCAAGCGTAGGTTATAGTGTCAACACCGTTGGAATACCAACCGTCAATCCTCGAGATGGTCACTTCATTTCTTAGATTGTATGGTTAGGTTGTCCAAGTAAGCTAATATGAGGTGAGCCAGGTCATGAAATATACAATTCATGGCCCGCTCGAAGGTGGATCCATAATTTTTAATACTGAAAGGAATAACTTGGTATGTGAACATGCCCCAAGGGGTAGTGAATGTCGTCTTGTACCGATCTGTGTGTCAGATTTGAATTTGGTTGTACCCTGAGAATCCATCCATGAAGGACAAGGCCTCATGACCGGCGTAAGAATCAATGACATGGTCGATAAATGGGGTAAGGTAGTTGTCCTTGGGACAAGGTTTATTCCAATCTAGAAAATTGGTGTAGACTCGGATGGTGCCCTTTTTTTTCATGACAGGTAAAATTTTGGAAACCCACGACTTGTAAGCGATTAGGTAGATGAACCCAACTTTTCAAAGCTTGTCAATCTCTTGCTTGATTTATTCTACCTTGGATGGGTGTAATTGACGTTACTTTTGGAGGACTGGTGGTATATCAGGCTAGGTGTCAATGTGGTGTTCTACGATGGTGGGGCTAAGCCCTGTAATTTCCAAATAATCCCATGTGAAGGTATCCCTGTACTCTTGTAACAAGTTTGTATAAGCGACTACCTCATCTGGGGAGCATTCTGCCCCTAGCGATATTTCTTCGATTTTGCCTCATTTTCTTGAGATATTCACCATAATGGTAGGTGAAATATTCGACATATTCCCTTCTTCAAATGCATAGAGTGCTGGGATAATATTTTTGGACCAGTATACCTTCCCATATGGGAGGAAGTATTTAATTTCAATGGTGTATATATCCTGGGTTTCTGGCTTGGAAGGCTGGAATGTTTTTTTTGGAAGAAAAAATGAGTGGTGATGCATTGAGTCACATGGAAAATCTGGTTCCTTCATAGCCTCTATAATATCTTTGTTAGAGTGAAAAAATATTTCTAAGGAGGAATTGGTTTGTGCAAGGCCATGAGGAATTGGTTTAGACTTAACAATGCTTGTCGATAGACATGAATATGATTTTGGAGTTGATGCCATGGAACCAGACAAGGTTGACAGGGTGTAGACAGGTTAGGTTTGGACCGTCTATCGTACTACTATTGTTGTGGTAGTTGCAACAGTCTCGACACCAATGAAAGATGAGAAAACAACACGATTCATGGTTCCCATGCATGATGAGATGAATCATATATGGTATTTTGTGTCGTCAGTGTTAAATGGTGGAATAATTTCCATTATGGTTGTTTGTTTGATAGAAAAATCATGCTCTTCTAGCAGTGTACTAAGGGTACGCACACATTCTTGGACTTAGAAGTTGTGTTGAATGCAGAGGTGCTGAAATGTTTTCATCATGGGGCACATCTCTGTTTCATGGTTATGGCTCGTGAAAATGGTTCATGGAGTAATGGTGCCTATCAAGTAAATGGTGTGAGAATAAACACTACTCTCCATGCTCGAAGTGGATGCTTGGAGATGATTAGGAATTGGGGAATTTTTGTGCCTTTTCCATCTCTGATTCTTTGGTTTTGGTTGGTGTGGCTCCTTCAGGGACTTCAAACTCAATTTTTCCTTTGTTGCTCGTAACATTCGGAGGTATTTTCATTTCATAGTGTGGTGGAATTGTGTGCAAATCCTACAATAGAAGGTGTGATCTTCTACCAATTAGGGAGATGTATCTATGGTATGGTCGTGACCATGCGAAGAATGTCAGTGAGTTTCTTGAGTTCTTGACATTGGTTGACCATGTGGTATTTTCTATCACATAGAATACATGTTGTTCTTGGTTGGTTTCATTCCCTACTAGGATGATTGGTCGTCTTAGCCTTCCTATGGTTTTTGTGATGATGGGGGGAAGGCTGCATCGCACCAGGCTGCCTAGGTTCGAAATCAGTTACATCTAGGAATTTGGTGACCAATGACAGTATGGTATCTAACATAGGTTAAAATTGGGGGATGTAAGTACCATTAGGGGAATTTTGAGGTCTAAAATGGGCCTCCTAAGGAAATTATAAAATAATAGTGGAAAAAATACAATAAGTTTTGATCACATCATCAAATTTTAGTGGGAAAAATAAAAAACTACTTTTCCAACTCATATTTTCAACTTATCTCCCAAATTTTTTACTCAAATTTTGAGCGAGAGTACTCGTTGGATGAAAATTTTAATTTCTCATCCAAGGAGTACCCATGTTGCATACTTTCGATGGATTCTACTACATGAAAAATGGGAAATACATGAAAAATGTGATTGCAATCACGTTTTCTCATGTATTTCTCATTTTTCGTGTGGCGAGGTCCATCAAAAGTATGCAACATGGGTACTCCTTGGATGAGGAATTAAATTTTTCATCCAACGAGTAGTCCCGCTCGAAATTTGAGTAAAAACTTTGGGAGATAAGTTGAAAATACAAGTTGAAAAAGTAGTTTTATTATTTTATTACTTTTTAATATTTTTACCCTTTTACCTAAAAATTGGTAAATCATCTCCCATGGTTGACATCATCATCTTGAATCCAATTGGTTCTTATAAATTTTATTTTGGTGGTACATTTTTCTTAGGAGGGCCATTTTAGACCTCAAAATTCCCCTAATGAATTTCGAGCGTGATGGTTGTCATGAAAAATAAGACAAGACTGTTACTCTTTAGTTCTCCACTCCCTTTGGACTACTAAAGTAATTGGGTACCATTTGCGAAATGATTGTAAATCTGGGCATTAAGCGATCAAATGATTGCAGACATCGCACAATGCACATGCTAGGTTTATTCGTGGAGGGTGGTTGGGGGCAATAATCCACCCCCTTGTTAGCCGTTTTGTTAGAAAAATTATATATTATAGAGCAATGCAACACATAAAATATGTGGAAACACAAACATAGAAAACATATAAAAAAAGAGAGACATAGATATACGTGGTTCACCCAATTTGGGCTATTTCCACCCCGAGAAACCAGTCCTTCCTTTATATTATCCAGAAAAATGAAGAGACACAACCTACAATAGATCCGTTGTAATATCCTTTATTCTCTCTCATAGTCTCCCTATATGTTTCTCGCACTAAGAATACAGATATGATACACAACCGCAATACAATACCCTCATACAAAACGAGGGGTTGTCTTCTAGGGAAAAAAACCCTAAATTAAACATTACTTATACCATCAGATCATCTGCCTAATGAATGGCTCAGATTGACTAGAAATTACAATAATTTTACAAGGCAATTTTACATATGTTTTTAGCTTCGGGGACGCTACCCCCAAAACCCCCTGCCACCGGGGGGGGGTGTGGGGCTCCATAAAGTATCAGCTGCCCCCCTGGACAACCCAAGCAGCATTTAACTATGGGCAGCGTTGTTGCCTTGTTAAGAACAAGGGTCCAACGATGTGATATAAGTAAAGAAGATAATCAGGGTCCACACCCAACAATATCCCACTTGGATACTGATTGTAGCAACTCCACCGCTGCTTCATTTGCTAGACAATGACTCCACTTTGGACCTGGATGTTTCTCATATTCATCATCATACTTGAATACCAATTGAAACGAGGCATAATCTCAGTTTCTCCCTGGTTACAAATTTTGTTAGCATATCTACAGGATTCTGGTTAGTGTGTATCTTTTCCAGCTTCAATTTTCCATCTTCCATCACTAACCATATGAAATGGTACTTGAGCTGTATGTGTTTAGTCCTATAATGAAATGTTGAGTTCTTTTCAAGATGAATGGCACTTTGGCTATGAATATATAACGTTCGCATATCATATTTCTTACCTAATTTATCCATAAACCTTTATAACTAAATCATTTCTTTACTAGCCTCTGTAGCAACAACATAATTTGCTTCTGTTGTTGAAAGTGAAACAACACTTTGGATTTTTGAAACCCAAATGGTAGTTGTTCCACCTATAGTAAACACATACCCTATAGTGCTCCTCTTGTTTGAACCACCAAAGCATAATGATTGATTTGTGGTACCTCTCAAATATCTAAGAATCCATTTCACTGCCATCCAATTTTCTTTTCCTCGATTTTTCATGTACCTACTTACAACTCCCACTGCATGTGAAATATCAGGCCTTGCGAAGACCATTGCATACATTAAGCTTCCAACTAATGATGCATATGGCACTTTAGACATATAATCCATTTCTTCTTGGGTCTTGGGGCACATTTACTTACTAATTTTGAAATGGCTAGAAAAAGGTGTACTAATTGGTTTTTCATTTTGCATATTAAATCTTTTCAACACCTTTTGTATGTACTCATTTTGAGAAAATGTTAATTTGTGATTTTTTCTATCTCTAGTTATTCTCGTACCAAGGATTTTTTTTCAGCTCCCAAATCCTTCATTGCAAATGAATTTTCCAATTTTCTCTTGAGCACATTTATTTCCTGCATGTTAGAACTTGCAATAAGCATGTCATCTACATACAATAATAATATAATATAGCTCCCATCATTTTTCTTTTTCAGATAAACACAATGATCAGAGTGACATCTAGTATAACCATATTCATAGATAAACCTACCAGATTTTAGATACCATTGCCTTGGAGCCTGTTTTAAGCCATACAAGCTCTTCTTTAACCTGCACACTAATTTTTATTTCCCTTTGACCTCAGATCCTTTTGGTTGTTGCATATAGATCTCTTCCTCCAGATCTCCATGGAGAAATGTTGTCTTTACTTCTAACTATTCAAGATGAAAATCTTCCACTGCTACAAGACTTAAAATAGTTTTTATTGAAGTCATCTTAACAATAGGAGAAAATATTTCATCAAAATCAATACCTTTCTTCTGTGCAAACCGCTTCACCACAAGTCTATCTTTGTACTTTTATTTTCCTCCATCTTCTTCCTTTATCCTGTAAACCCATTTATTCTGCAATTTTTTTTTACCTGTAGGCAACCTGACTAAATCCCAATTCTGGTTATGTATTAAGGAGTCCATCTCTTCTTTCATTTCTAGCTCCCACTTCTTCCTGGTTTCAACCTGCATTTCTTCTTCATAACATTCAATTTCACCAGAATCAGTCAACAATGAATAATACAATGAAGGAGAGTATCGTTCAAGGGGTCTACTTATCCTGGTAGATCTTCTGACACCATTTTAAGGTGTTTGAGGTGCCTATTGTTGGTGTGGTGGTTGTTGTTGTTGTGGTTGTTGATTATTATTATTTTCAGGTACCTTTACTTTTTTTGTGATCTCATCAAGAACTGTGTATTCTCTTTTATCTCTTTCCTATTTCTTTTCCTGTAATTGATTCTTATATAAGACCTTTTCATTGAATGTTACATCTCTGCTCCTAATGATTTTGTGATTTTCATAATCATATAAGCGATAACCAAAATCATTAACACCATATCCAATAAAGGTACATTTCTTTGATTTTTCCTTAAGCTTTGTTCTATTTTATTTATTAATATGGACAAAGGCCTCAAAACCAAAAGGATTTAAAAAAGAGTAGTTTAAATTTTTACTTTTCCACGCCTCCTCTAGAATACCACCATCCGGACAAAGGCCTCACAACCAAAAGGATTTAAAAAAGAGTAGTTTAAATTTTTACCTTTCCATGCCTCCTCTAGAATACCACCATCCAAGGAATTTAAAGGCCCTCTATTTATTAGATAAACAACAGTATCTACAACATCTGCCCAAAATTGTAAAGGCAATCATGTATGCAATCTCATGCACCTTGCACGCTCCATGATTTTTCTTTTCATTCTTTCTAACACCATTTTCTTGTGGTGTTCTTTGAATTGTCTCTCTCTGCGAATTCCATGCTCTGAACAGTACCTATCAAACTCTTTGTTGTAATATTCACCTCCATTGTATGATCTTAGACACTTCAACTTTTTTCCTATCTCAATATCAACCAAAGCTTTCCATTTCTTGAAAGTATCAAATACATCAGATTTATTTTGAATATAATAAATCCAAGTTTTTCTAGTTGCATCAACAACAAAAGTAACATAATAATGAGAGTCACCGAGAGATGATGCTTGAGTAGGTCCCCATACATCTATATGCAAAAGCTCTAATTTTTTACTCTTATTTTATTTCCCAAATCTAAGAAATATGACTCTCCTCTGTTTTCCATAAATACAATTCTCACAGAAATCCAAATCAATATTCTTCAAACCTGGCAAAAAATTTATTGAGGGAAGAATCTTCATCCCCTTCTCACTCATGTGTCCAAGTCTATGATGCCATAATGTTTCATCTTCTCCTTTGGAAGTTAAAGCATTAAAAGAGTTAG
This sequence comes from Pinus albicaulis, assembly GCA_034641835.2. Classification (NCBI taxonomy): domain Eukaryota; kingdom Viridiplantae; phylum Streptophyta; class Pinopsida; order Pinales; family Pinaceae; genus Pinus; species Pinus albicaulis. The sequence continues at coordinate 305,571,607 of CM076569.1, forward strand.
AAATACCATTGCATAAATACAATGTACCAACCTTACCAGGGCTCCTTTGGTGACCTTCCAAGTTTTACCTATTAAAGTTTTCACACAACCTTCACTACCTAACTGCCCTGTTGAAATCAGATTTTTCTTGAGATATGGAACATGCCTTACCTTCTTTAATAGCCATTGGTTTCCATTCTTTCTTTTTTTACAATAAATTTACCCATTCCAACAATTTTACATGGTTTATCATCACCCAAACAAACTTGTCCAAAATCTCCTTGAAAATAGTCATGAAAATATTTCTTATCAGGTGTGGCATGGAATGAGGCCCCTAAATCTACAACTCAGGAATGAGTAACATTTTCTAAAGAAAGAATCAAAGCATCTTATAACACATCACCTATCACATTTTCTTCATGATTGTTTTCTTTCTGTGCATCTCCTTCTTTTCCCTTCTGAGATCTACAGTCTTTATTTAGGTGTCATTTCTTTCCGCATTTCCAGCACACTATCCCCGATCTGGACTTGGATCTACCTTTCCTTGATTTACTATGATATCCTGAGCTCTTTCCTCTTTCAATTTTTCTTCCCCTAGTCTATGCACTCAAAGCATTACCCGATGCTTCACCGGAGCTTTTCCATCGCATTTATTCACTAAGGATAGCACCGAAAACATCATCAAACTTTAAAGTACTAGATCCAAAGATAGAGTTACTAATGTTCATAACTAAACCATTCTGACTTTCTAGAAATGAGCACAGAAATAACAGATCCCTTACTTCATCATCAAATTTTACCCCTCCAGAACTTAAGTGACTGGAAACTGTACTAAAATCATTTAAATGGTCTTCAACAAACCCACCTTTCGACATCTTCATATTAAATAAATGTTTCATAAGAAATACCTTGTTTGAGGCCGAGGGGTTTTCATATAGTTTCGTCATTGCCTTAATCAAACCCTCTATTGTTGTTTCCTTCAAAATATTGAAGACTACCGATGCTGTGAGGCATGACCATACTATTCCAAGTGCCTTTATATTAAGAATATCCCATTCTGTTGCTATCATAGTCGTTGGCTTCTTTGTTTTTCCACTCAATGGTAGGTATAGATCTTTCTGATACAAATAATCTTCCATATGCATCTTCCACAGTGGGAAGTTTGGGCCATTAAATTTATCGACCCTAAACTTACCATTTTCTGCCATTTCTCCCACTCAAACTAGGAACCCATGTTTCTTGCACATTTATCAGCCAAATAGACCTTCGGCTCTGATACTGGTTATTAGAAAAATTATATATTATAGAGCAATGAAACACATAAAATATGAGGAAATACAAACATATAAAACATATAAAACAAGAGAGACACAGATATACGTGGTTCACCCAATTTGGGCTATGTCCACCCCGAACAACCAGTCCTTCCTTTATATTATCTAGCAAAATAAAGAGACATAACTTACAGCAGATCCAATGTAATATCCTTTATTCTCTCTCATAGTCTCCCTATCTATTTCTCGCTCTAAGAATAGACATACAATACACAGTCGCAATACAATACCCTCATACAAAACGATGGGTTTCCTTCTAGGGAAAAACCCTAAATTAAACATAACATCTACCATCAAATCATCTGCCTAATGAACGACCGAGATTGATTAAAAATTACAATACTTTAACAAGGAAATTTTACATCTGTTTTTAGCTTCGGGGACACTGCCCCTAAAACCCCCCACTAGGGAGGGCTCCATAAAGTCGCAGCTGCCCCCTGGACCCCCTAGGTAGTGTTTAATTACAGGCAGTGTTTCAACCTCGTTAAGAACATGGGTCCAACGCTATTATACAAAATAAATAAGATAATTAGGATCCACACCCAACACATTTTTCTGCTATTATGAAGAGGATAGACCTAGTTTCCTTATTCTTTTGAGTTGTCGAACTTTCCTCTAAGCATGGATCTTATCTGTTTGCTGCAGCGAGATGGGTTATGTCATGGCGTAAACAATTTAATGCTGAATGGAAGCATGGGATGTAGGGAAAACGATGAACTAGGTGGTTATCTGAACACACTCATCACAAATATTAGACTACTTGAAGGTCGTTGTGTTATACTGGGTTGACTAAATACCATCTTTGAAATAAATCTAGAGCTACACAATCTGTGATGAAGTGTTTTAGTTCATCACAGAGTGCGCAGAGTTGGACTAGAGCTTGAGGACGATTACAGGGAAGAGGTGGTCATTCAGGTGACCATCGTTCCTCTGATACATACAATATGGTCCATTTTTCTTCCATACTTTGAGTTATAATGTTATTTATGGATTCTATCCAAGCCGACTAAGTTAGGGTTTTCAACGATGAAGTGTCACATCAAATCCAGCATAGACTGGAATCGATGGATATGGGGACAACCAATCTAAAAATGGAAGTACTTGAAAATGGGTGCAAGGTATCCATTTCCTTTTTAATTAAATATGTGCAAAAACTCCAAGTCCAGTGGAATAAACAACTACTTGGAACTATTACAGAGATTGATTGTAGGGGCATTTACTGGATATGTCACCTTTAAAGAAAGGATGAGCTCCAAAGGCTACCTAGCCCTTTACAGACTCTATCTATAGACCTTTTATAAGTTAACACTCATAATATGAAAATGAAATGACTTATATTTGTTTTTCAAGATAGTCATTTTCCATCAAATGACATGGAAATTGTTATGCTTGACTTGCAATTGAAATTGAGTGTTTTTGCTAGTTGTATAAGAGTTTATGTGTCAAGGTAAGTTATTTTAATTTGATGTTTAACATACTAAATCAGATTTTTTCATCAAGAAAACTTCAGCAACACATGACACAAATGTTTGATGAGTAGTTCACCCCTCCTGGGCTACGTCTGCTGGATCAAGCCTCCGAAAATGAGCTTGTCCTCTTGTATTAAAATGCTTCAAAGGCTGATAAAAGTTAAAGAGTGTCTCAATAGAAAAATATAAATGCAAATACTGATTCAGAAGGTATGAAAAAGCTAATAATTCCTTTCCAAATTCACAAAACAGTGAAGAAATACCATATACAGTGATTTCTTCAATAAGCCCCTGCTGACTCTTTGAACTTATTTGCTACTTTTTGGGCTATATAAGTCCTCAAATGCCTCTTAAACCTCTTCCAATGGCTTCATAAGGTCTAAATTAGCTGAAATATATCTTTTTTTCACCTCAAACAGATAACCACAACTCAAAACAGCTCCAATCCCAAAATGGCCCCAGTGGCCCTGAAAACTCTCCTGAAGCTTTTCGGCCTCTGAAAGTATTAAAAAGGAACTTAAACCTATTCCAATGGTTCCTAAATGCTGTAAATAGTCAAAATGGACTTTTTTTTCACCTAAAATGGTTAACCACTGCTCAACACAACTCCAACTCCAAAATGGCCCTAGTGGCTCAAAAATATTCTCTGAAGCTAAACAGGCTGAAAATCAGCTCCAATGGCTTTGAAACCTATACCATTGGCTTTATAATGTTGTGAAAATATGAAATAAAAAAAAAATTCGCTCAAAAATGTTCAATAATGAGAAAGTTATGACCAAAACAACTTTGCCCCAATTTCCTCCACTAAATATGGGGCAACTGCCAGTTAACTCCACTAAAAGTGGAATTCCGCCTAAATTTGGAAGCACCTCCAGAATCTCTGCCACATTAAACACCACTTAACTAAAGCTTAATTAAATATTAAACTTGAGATTAGGCTCCTTAAGTGCTCTTAACATTAAGCTCCCACACTGGTCATATGATGAGGTTCCATGGGAGGAGGGCTGGCCCCTTCGTGCTCCGCGGGACCCACTCGGAATTAAAAGTGCAATAAATTCTTCATATGGTGTCTATTTTTCGAACCGTTTGCGGCACCAGAATCAGGAAGATGCTATGCAACCATCTTGGTTTCAACCAATTTTGAACACTTTCATTTTTGAGAAATTTTCATAACTTAGACATGATCTCCTAATCACACCTTCCAAATGAGAAGCTTTTGGACCCCAAAAGCTCTCTAAAATGAAGAAACTAAACTGTAGTACAAAAAATGAGAGAATAAAAACATCCTCTTCTTTTTAGCTTCCAAAATCTTCCTACCTTTCCAACTGTTTACATGGCGAATTTTGTTGAATGAGCCATGTACTTGTGCCAAATCCCAACCAAGTTTTCTCGCCATACCAATCTGCCATACTAAAACCAGAAATGACCCTTTCTGAAAATTGTGCCCTCTTTTCTTGCATGTCTTTCCAACTCATGGAATATTGCACTGATTTGCATTGACACTTTGTTCTCTTCACCAATCGACACCAAAAGCATCTTGTGCAACATACGACATCAACAACAAGTTGACAATGAAATGTGCTATACAAATGACACAAAAAATTTGTAAAAAGTGTGCACATAATCGACACAAGTAGACAAACATGTGTGACACAATCGACGCAAGTTGAAAAAGAATAAGATACATCTTGACAAACATATGTGTATGTATCATGTACAATGAACTATATACAGTTCGCTAATTACTCATACAACCTCTATGTACATGTGCAACTTCAAATCTTCTTTTCAAATACCAACAAGTACATCATCCCAAAAACATGTGGGTGACTAAGAGCTGAACCAAAAGACATTGCTGCAACATAAGTGAGTATCATACTCATCTTTTACACCTCCATGGTGAAACTTTGCAACAACAAAGAAATTCCTTCAACTAAAACTGCTTTACATGCAATCTTGCATCAACTTTTCAACTGAAATACATGCATACCAATCTGAAATTTGCATGTAAAAAATGAGTAATGAATTACTGCATTAAGAAGTTAATCCATTTCCTACCAAGCCAACTCCATGACGTCTTTTGTTGCAACCACAATTCTTCATGTGAATCTTTCATTTCCACATCGATAATGGACTCCATAGATCCACTTGCACCAAACTTGTTGTCCTCTAGCTGCATGTGCTTTGGACGATTTGTTGGATGCAAGGTCCAACAATGAGAGACAACATGTCCCTTCCTTTGAAAAAATGTGCAACTCTTAAGCACTTTCTGAGAAAGTTCTCTTTGCCTTTTCTGCTTCCTATGTGCTTTCTTTTTCAACTAGTATCTTGAAGCAACATGGTTAAATCCACCACAAAATGTGCAACAAAACTTTCTTTCATTTGAACAATAAAACTTATCATTCTTTGCTGAAACATAATCAAATTTATCATGTGAATAATTATACCTCTTTTGCTGCATGGAATTTCCATCCTCTTTGTCTTCGAAAGACGATGAACTAGTAGAGGAGACAGCTTTCCTTTTCATACTTTCATCACACTTCTTATCTTGAAAACTGTTTGAACTTGAAGGCTCGCCATAAACGACATGTTTAGCTTCTACTTGCTGCAATTATGGCTTAAAACAATGGCAATCATCCTTAAAACATTTTTGACATAAATGCATTTGAGAACTTGGAACAAAGGTTCTGTTTAAATTTGCATTACATGCATTCAAGGATTTGAATTCTTTGCCATAAAACTGCACATATCCAAGACCGTTGAATTCCCTTGACCGTTTTTGGGAGGGACCCTATAATTAATTTGGATATGGTTGACGTTGCAGTAGGTGCACTCATACTTGTACCTGATGGGTTGATGTCCAGAGGTGTATCATAGTTCCTATTCCTTATTTGGAAGAACAATTCTTTGGCAGCCATGTAGATATCGTGACTTCCTCCTCCGGTATCTTTTTGGGGTGGTTGTTATTGCTAGGCATTAACCACTCCTTGGTGGGGGAAAGGCTCATGCATTACAACACACTGGTGAGTAGGTCCCCATTGTCCACAGTTACCCTGAAATGTTTTCAATTCGTGGAGTTTGGGACAGTGGTGAGTGTAATGGCTATATTCAACACATATGGCACAAGAATGATGTATCCTTAGACTTAGTCTCTTTTTTTTCCCGTGGGAGTTACTATTTGACTCTTGGGTTTGATTTTGGTTGGGGTTTCCCCCATATTGAGATCGCAGGGGGCGTTGTTAATTATTGTGCCATGTCTAGAGTCTCCCTTTTGTTTATTCCTAGGCTTTGTTTTGTAGCATTTGGAGGATCAGTATTGTTCTCCTAGTCATAATACTATCATTGTTGAGCATGGGATGGTTGCACTAGGTTCACCGAAGCATTGTTTTGCATTGGTGGATTTTTTGTGGGGGGGGATATAAGTTCCCATGTCCCTGATTGGTGTAATATTGTTGGGGGGCTCTCTTGTATCATCATTCCTAGTTGAGTACTAATTCCCCTACGAGGGAGGGTATGAGCCTCCCTGCTGTTGTTGGTATGGTATAACCATATTCATCATGTTCTGCAAAGGTGAAGACTGAATTTGATGGTAGCTATGTTGTGACACACTTTGATTAGAATCATATGAGTATCGTGTGTACTGGATATTGCTGCCTAGGTGACCTTGAGTCAAGGACCCGATCAAATCGTCTGCAATATTCGATGCACCTGGTAAATCTCTATAATTTTTCAAGCAGGATACATTCATTAGGACATTATAAATATATCATGGTTGGGTGTATATGAGTTCAAGTTTTTGGGCCTTGCTAATGGCGTCTTCCTTAGAGGTGGGTTTCTATGTCACCACATATTTTGAGATCTTAGTTGTGAGAGTTTTCAAAATAAGTCCAAAACAACTCTATCTTCGAGTTTGGCTTTACAAAAACTGTGATGTCTCTGCTATTCGTGGAGATTGTTGGAACAGGTTCTCCTAAAGCTGCGAATTTTGTCCATTTTTGTATATTTTTTGTAATAATTAGTCTATCGCAGGGGTTTTGGGGTGGGTCAAAGCCCTTAATGCATTGTAAAGGGTCAAGGGTAGACCAAGAGTCCATAAACCACGGTTTGCAAACCATTGTATGCATAGGATAAATTGGTATAAATAGATGAAACTTTTTTAAGTCATAGGTAGAAAAGAATCAAGATTGATGTTAAGCACGAATTGTTAGACCTGTTGTGGGGTTTTTGGGAAGGACTCCTGCTAGCTATGTGCACAAGAGGTATTTTGGGATTGTAAGAAGATTTTGGTATTAATATATATGCGAAGTACTATTGATATCTGATGTGATCTGGATCTGTTCTGTTATGATTTATGCGAACTTGGGATATATGATTAAGCTATGAAAGTATCTATTTGATAACTTTGAAAGTATCTTTGTTTTTGTTATATGAATCTATGATCTATTAAGTGCTACGATTATAGTTGTTGTGTTGATATATTAGTAGTACGCATGTGGATGCGAAGGTAATTATTAGATCTGAGCTTTATGATATAAGCCTGTAATCAGATCTGTTAAATGAGACGCTAATAAGCTAGGAACGTAGCCCTGCTTGACTTACCTAATCTCTTTCAGGGTGTGGAAACCTAGTTCTAGCACCCTCCCATACTTCTTCGGGTGATACTTTGACCTGCACAAGCAGGTCACTACCGAAAGGGCCAATAGTATAGGGTTTTGTTGGCAAACCTTAAACTTCTGAACCTGGGTCAGGAACCCTTGAGCCAAAAAATGGTTTTGTTGCCAAGACGGGGAGAATTTTGAGAGAGAGATTGGGTAATGCCAAGAACACATTGGAGACCTATGAAGAAAGTGACTTGCGAGTGGTTCGAAAAGAAAATTCAGGAATTCACTGTAAGAGAGAATCGCAGTGCAAAGCTAACCATAGAGAAGTGGAAAAATAAGTACATTTTCACAGAAATCTACGAAATTTTCTTTGTGAAATTTGCGATCAAGCTTCAAGAGTGGCTCACGAGGCTTGTAGATTTCTAGAAGTGTTGGAAGGATGAATAGGTCACATAGTGGACCCCAAAGTTGATTCAACAGTTAGAGAAGACTGATAACACCATCACTCACACAGTAGATCATTAGGTGGACAATGCGATAGTAGGTTTTGTGACAGAATTTTGAATTGATGAATTTGTGTCCTACTCTGAGGTGGAAAGAAGATTCTTCAAGGGTTTCTGGGGTAAGTTTCTAAAAACTCTACCATTACTGATTAAGATCTTGTTGTGCGAAAAAATCATTTTGTGTAGTCATACAGAGTGAATGAGCTTCGATCAAAGTGAGGGCACAACGCACAGTGGTAAATACTACAGAACTAACCAAGAAGGAGATAGACCTATCTACAGTCTAGTAAGGACTTCTGCTGCACATAGATCTCCATCTACGCCACCATCGAACCCTCATAGGGGTAAGAACTCACCTCCACCACCACCGGAATATGATATGGCCTCGCACATGAAGCTACCCATATTCAAGGGTGTAGGGGATGAAGATATGGATCGATTCTAGTTCGTCACAGGATCAGTATGGACTGCGTAAAACGTAGCCAGTGATGCTGTAAAAATGGCACAACTATCCGTAGCCTTTGAAGGAAGGGCCTTGGACTGGTATATGGGATACATTGACTAGCATGTGAACGCGACCATCGAAGAGATTAAGAATTCCTTGAAGTAGTAGTTCAAGAAGCCTAATTCCTACTCTCAGATTATGAATGATGTGATATTTCAAGCAAGGACCGACCGAGTATGTATGGGAGGTTGACCAATGGTTAAAGAGGGTAATTAGAGAAGGAGAATTTCTTTGTGATGACAAAAATCATACTGAATGGTTCATTGGTATGTTACTGCCCCACCTGCGTGTACCAATGGGTCATCAAGCCATTGAGTCGCAGGAGAAGGCCTTGGAAATTTCCATGAAGCTGGAGGTTGCGCTAAGGGATGATACCCAGTTAGGAGTACCACAAATACAAGGCCAACTAGAGGCAATGCACATGGAGATCCAGAATCTGCGAAAGGAGCAAGGAACAGAGGCCAACCCTAAAATATGGTGCATACGATGCACCATCTTATTCCATGTCTTCCATTCCATTCTTCAAACCATCCACCTTAGCTTCCACGCTTTTCTTCAAAAATTCCATTTCATTTTTTGTTTCTCTTTGCGAGAGTGAAATTTGGTGCACTTGCGCTTGTAATTTTGATATATCATGTTGCATTTATTCCTCTTCATGAGTCATAGTAGATTATTCTGAGGGCTTAAAGGATGTTGAATTCTTTTTATGGGGAATTTTAGAACCCAATACTAATATATATTCTTTAATATTCTCTTGGAATCACTTCAAACTGATTTTTCAAACAAGACTTACACAATTCAAAAAAAAAATACACGCATTTTTCTTACTTTTGAGCTCTATATTGAAACTGAATTATATTTGTGGTTTACCATCTTCAATATCTGAAATTCAGTCTTTTAGTAGCCCTCCAAATATTGTTTTGAATGCCACATGTCTGACTTGATTTGGATTCTTCAAGACAAAATTAAGCCCAATCTCCCACAATGACCTAATTATGTAATGGTTTAGTAGAACGAACTTGTATGGCATGCCACGTGTCATTGTTTCCTCCTTCGGCTCTGAAATTGATATATAGGAAACCAAATTCCATGTAATTTCGGCCAATTTTTAGAAAATTTGAATCTGATGCTTAGAGAGAGAGTTATGAAAATTTTCCCAAGGTCACCTCTTTTAGATGAAATTCAGGAGCCTGCGAAAACCATAACTTCCATATATCATATCTCATAAAATATTGTGAACAAAGATCTGAAATTTTTACCCGAAGTTCCTCAAGATTTCCTCGAAATGGGTTTATTTATTTATTGTCTAAACCCTTGTAGAAAAAAACTATAGATAAAAGGCCATGATGGCATGTTTGAAGCAGCAAAACCCTAGAATCCAAACCTCTTATACCAAATGTTATGAAACCAACTCCAAAAATAGAAGAAAAGAGATATCAACGCCTTATAAATCAGCCACTTCGAGGGGGAAACCTCCTTTACATTACATAAATGAAAAATTATTGGATGATACAAATGAAAAAAGGTCCTTTAGAGATTTAGGAGTCCATGGGGTCACAATATAATCCTATATGACCTAAAAATAATAATTTAAGGGCACAATAATAACAATATGGGGGTTACAAGGGTACAACAATAACAATAAGGGGGCTAAACTCATAGAATGACACATTTATATGCTTATCTCAAACAAAAACAGAGCATAAGAGAATTATTTCTGTTTTAAAACTTAAAATATAAATCATAGGAAGAAATTATGTGGTTTTTAACAAGATCTAATCATAAAAAACATATAAAAAACATAGGAAAAATGAATCCACTAACCATAAAACAAGAATACCATGAAAATAATTGCAAATGTCTATTATATTTCTGCAAATGATCAGTACATTATATCCAAGTTTGAGCCACAAGTGATCCAACCCTCTCAATGCCTTGATTTTGAGTACATATAGAAAATAGAAAAATATTCAACCTCTAGGGGTCGAATCCTAATCCAAAACAACTAATTAATGCACCTAATGACTCATAGCCTAATTCTAGGGGAGTTATAAACAAATTCCCCTTTTTTTGCTAACAAGTTGATTTTTTGTCTCAAGTAATTAAAAATAAGATTCTTTAACAAAGATGACCATAAATAGGCTTATTAACCATAAAAAAAAAATCATGAGACAACTTTTACATCTACCATTTTGACCTTTTACCTCCACGTGTCAAGAAAAATCTTCAAACCCAGAAACATAGCAAAAAATTACAGAAGTGCAATGTCTAGAAGCAAAAGCGCAACTAAAGTTTGGAAGGTGACTTGGAGGCCTTCCCAAAGGATTTTTTGGCTTAAAATATTATGGTTGGAAATATTGATATTTATGCTACACAATGGAGTCATCAAGCATTATGAACATGAGCTCCACACCCCTGAAAAAATTGACTTGAAATCAACCAATCCAAAAACACAGCGAGTGGTTTGAAAAGGTGGCAAAAAGGTGGAAAATAGGTGGTTTTTTACCTTTTATGAAAATAAATGAACTAACAAGTAACCTCAAGTATATTTCTGGAATTTTATACCCAAAATAATCCTCTACATTCTTTTCAATATTCATTTGGAGCCTTTGGGAAAAAGTGCAGCAAGCACACATTGCATTTCTGTAGGATGTTTTTTTTGCATTTTTTGTAAAACTAGGGTTCAAAGATGGAGTGATATATTTTAAACCATAATACGTTTTGAAAAACTAGGAGAGGTTTGTGTATATAAGTTTGATGTGAAGAAAAATCTCTCTCTATTTTTTATAATTCATCTTCATTTGGTCAGAAACCTCCTTTGAAAAGGATGACAAAAACATAGTCAAAAGCACAACGAATTTTCCATAAACGTAGCACCTTAGGGGAAGGTAATGGAGGGGATGTGGGGTAGGAAAAAATATGAAAAAAATATGGGAGGTAGGGATATGTGTTAGGAACATAATTAAAGTGGAATTTCCCTAAATGAGTGAGAAAAAGGGGGTCAAAAGGTCAAAATACGAACCTACGATAAAAGCGCAGCACACTTCTAAGGATTTTGGGAAAAGAAGGAAATGAAACGATTTTGATAAGAGGAATGATGGAGAATGGTCAGTGAAGGATGATGAAGGAGGTATAAGCTTAAAACAAAGGTCTATGACTCTTGATGAAGCCATGAACCATGGGAAAGGGAAAGCGCACCAAAAACGCAACAAACCTTAGGAATGGATTTTCAATCAGTTTTCTAGGGAAAGAGATTGCATAAAGGGGTTATGGAGGTTAATTTACTTGTTTAAGTAGGATTTGAATCGTTTCAAACCATAACTAAAATTTTTCATCCTTTCCTGGAAAAACATCTTCCTTGCTACATTATGGAGTGTGTTCTTGTGACTTAATTTTGCTGCACTAGGCTTAGTTTCAATTATCTGTTATCTTGCTGCAAGAAAGCCACCATCAAATTGGCTTTGGAAAGTTCATATTTTAGCTCTCTGATATGTGCCTCTCTCTCTTTTTTTGTCTTCAACAACCTTATATTCATGGCATTTTTCTAGTTCAACGATCTCTAAATCAATAGGTGATTGTTCTTCATTGTGCATTGGTGTATCACTTTTTCCTCTTGATGATTCTTGTCTCATAGTGCCAAGTTGAGTTCCTTCTTCACTGATAGTCTTCCTAGGTAGCATATTTTCTTGAGACCTAGTTATAGGTCTAGGCATCTCTGCTATTTCAGGGGAAAACACCAACCTCTTACCTATGTTAGAGGTCTTTGAAACTTCTTTTCTAAGTTGTGTCTTTGTCACTGGCATCTTGTTTGATGAGACGACTTCCATGATGGTGACTTAAAGAATTAACATGAATCTCTTTTTGCTTTTGATGACTAAAATTATGATGACAATCAAAAGTAAATCCTATACCATGACCTATATGATAGCACATTAACTATTTTGATGACATAGGACACCTAAATGATGACATGACCATGATAAGTGATGGTGACCTTGAACAAGTAGAAGGAGTAGCAATGAAATAGAAAATAATCAATTATCATTTGAAAATGAAGAGATGCCAAATTTTATTTGAAAATATAACAATTTGACCTAGTGTCCCTATCAATCATATGGAAAGAGTACATTTGATCACTGCTAACTCATAGACAATAACATTGGCTGCAAATGGGGATGAAAGCTCCTTTAGGAGGTGTCAAGAACATCATAGAACAGGTAGCCTCATCCATTGGGAAATGGAGTAAAAAAAAAACACTTGACACTCAAATGAATTACTAACTAAACTGAGAGAAACAAAAATTGACTTGACTTACATATGGCAGCAGATCATCGGGATCTTAGGGATTTCACCTCGGGCTTCAAATCCTAATGATAATTTCCCACCTACTGAATATATATATATACAATCATGCGATAGATCCCTCTAGTGTAACCAAACTAGAAAATGGCTACTTACTTGAATCATGCTCACACTTTCCTTGAGAAGGTAGAAAAAACAAAAGAAAGGAAACTGCAAGTGTCCACTAAGAATGTGCTCATTATCCATAAAAATGGGAAGATTCATCTTCCTAGATGGTTGCAAAAATTGGTAATAGGGTCTTCAATAATATCAAAATAAAGGAAAGTTTTTTCTTGAAAATATGCGTTTGAGGAAGCCATATTATCAATAGCAAAAATGTGCACATCCATAGGATCTGAGACAAAATTCTCTTCTTCAATAGACTCTTGATTTTCTGAACCTGGAGGAATATCATTATGTGCAAGAGGCTCTAAAAAAACCTCTTATTTATTGTAGTTATCCTCTTCATAATCTACTTACAATGTTTGATGATTATTTTCTACCATAATTACATTGTCTGAAACTTCCACACATGCCAATTCAAAATTATGATTTGCATGAATCTACCTTTGGAATAGTGTTTCAGAAAATGGATGAGCTAGAGAGACATATGAGTGGTGAATGTCTAGATATCATTATTCATGAATTTCATTAGAAAACTCTTCTTGGTCTTCGCAAGCCTGATCTTGAAATAAAATCCCAAAGAAAGAACAATCTAAAAAAAACTAGTGAATGACTATATTCATACCTCTCATCCAAAAGAAAGGGTTTTGGATGCTCATGGAAAACTTTAAATGCAGAAACCAATTCAATTGTATTTGATTCCTCATGTGCTTAGAGTATTTTTGGTTCCTCATGTGTTTCAACAGGAAGAATATCAATTTGGATGTCACAAGAATTAAGGAAAACAACTTCTTATTCATTATTTCCTTGCAAAAGTAGATGATCATGTTCATTATTTCCCTACAAAAGTAGATGATCATCGGCATAAGATGGTTCACTGCTTAATTTTTCCGTACATGCAATTTTAGAATTTTTACTTGGACAAATTTCTTCCTGACTGTTAGGATGCAGATCTGTTTCATCTTCAAGCAAAGAAGGAATTGATATGTTCTGTGAATGATCCTTTGTATCAAAGTAGCTTATCTCTATTTTTTTTTGTTGGGAAGAAAATTCATGAAGGGCCTCTATGATCTCATCATCTAGACACTCTTCATCACCAAAAGCCTCTTCAAGTTATTTAATGGAATATTCAAAGGGTTCACAAAAATCTTCAAACAACAAGAATGAATGATGAAATTTTCCATAAAACTCAAATAATGTTATGTGGAAATATTTAAGAGAAAATAAGCTACCCAACTTCAACCCTTCATACCATTATCTTGCCTTCCCTTCCATGGTATCCATAAAAATTTTCATCAGACAATCCTCATGAAACCTAATCCCAAGCTTATGTATATGCCAATGAAATTTTATTAGATGTAGAATAGCCTCATCCTTGTTTCCATCTATGAATTTTGGCAGATAAGTTTTCCAATCTATGCAAGGCATTCGATTTGGAAAACCATGAATGTGAGAACAATTCATAGGAGCGGACCTTCTAGAAATTGAATCCATATTGAGAACAATAGATGAAATAAGGCATCATTTAGGCTATTGATTCTTCTACCAGTGGAATCACCAATAAAACCCCAATTTCTAGATCCTACTTCTAATGGAGTCTTTGAATCATGTTGGAGTCACCAGGTGAATGATTTCATCCTTCCTGTGTCTGATCATTGTCCACCATTAGCAATAAGATATGATCCTTGTCGTTCACATCCAGGGAAAATGTGACCTTTCCCTCCCTAACAACATCGCCAAAAATGTTAACTTCCTTCATTTTCCCAAGGCTGAGAAAGAAAAGCTAAAGGGGTAACCATAGACCTAATTTCAATTTGGTAACTATCCCTACCCAATCAAAGAGGGCTATCTCTATATCAAGCTCACAGTCGATGGAAATGACTGGAGAATAAGGATTTTAGGCTAGTTATAAGCTCAGTAGGTTTTTTTATTTAGGTTTGATTAGGGTTTGCTAGACAAAGAAGCACCAGGTCTCAGAACTAGGCAAGGTATCCCAAAGGTCAGTTTTAGATATATTATAAAGCAAGGTAGGTATGATTAGTGACACAATTAGTTTTTCATTTTAGTGATGGTGAGGTGAAAATAATAGGAGTCAAGTGCGCAAAGCATTAATTCGATTTTTCATAGGATTACACATTTAGATGCTTATCTTAAAAAAAAACCAAGCATAAAAGAATTATTTCTATTTTAAAACTTAAAAGATAAATATTAGGAATAAATTAGATGGTTGATAACAATATATAATCATCAAATATATAAAAAAATGTAGGAAAAACAAAGCCACTGACCATAACACAAGAATTCCTTGAAAATAGCTACAAAATTCTGTTATATTTATGCAAATGATCAATACACTAGTTCCAAGTCTGAGCCACAATTATCCAGCCCTCTAAATGAATTTATTTTTAGTACATATAGAAAAAAGAACAATATTCCACCTCTAGGGGTTGAATCCTCATCCAAACAACTAATTAATGCACCTAATGACTAATAGCATAATTCTAGAGGAGTTAGAAACATCTTTCCCTTTCTTAGCTAACAAGTTGAGTTTTTCTCTCAAGTCATTAAACATGAGATTATTTAACAAAGATGACCATAAATAGGCCTAATAACTATGAAAAAACTCATGAGCCAGTTTTTACATCAACCATTTTAACCTCTGACCTCCACGTGTGAAGAAAATCTTCAAGCTCGAAAGTGCAACGAAAAATTACAGAAGCACAGCGGCTGTCAGCAGAAGCGCATCGAAAGTTTGGAAGGTGATTTGGAGGCCATCCCAGAGGATGTTTTGGCCGGAAATGGAATGTTTGGAAAGTTGGAGATGTATTATATGTAATGGAATCATGAACAATTGCAAAAATGATCTCCAAACCCTTGAAAAATTGACTTGAAATCAACCTGTCGAAAAATGCAGCGTGTGGTATGAAAAGGTGGTAGAAAGGTGGAAAATAGGTGGTTTTTGACCTTTTTTTAAAAATACATGAACTAAAAATTAAACTAAAGTAGATTTATGCAATTTTCTAACCAAAATACACCTCCACATGCTTTTTAATCTTGATTTGGAGCCTCTGGGAAAAAGCACATTGAGCACACACTGCATTTTTGTAGGATGCTTTTTCTGCATTTTTTGTAAACATATGGGTCAAAGATGGAGTGATATCTCTTTCACCATAATATGTTTTGCAAAAATGGCAGATGGATTTGTATATAAGGTTTTTTTGAAGAAAAACCCCTCTCAGGTTTTGAAAATTCATCTTCATTGGTTCAAAAATCTCTTTTGAAAATGATGACAAAATAGAGTCAAAAGCACAACGAATTTTCCAAAAACGCAACAAATTGGGGGAAGGGAATGGAGGGGATATGTGTTAGGAACACAATGAAAGTGTAATTTCCCAAAATGAGTGATAAAAATAGGGGTAAAAGGTCAAAACACAGACCTAGGGTAAAAGCGCAACAAATTTCTAGGGTTTTGGGGAAAATAAGGAAATTAAAGGATTTTGATGAGGGGGATGATGGGGAATGGTAAGTGAAGGGTGATAAAGGAGGTATAAGCTTAAAACCAAGGTCTTTGACTCCTGATGAAGCTATGAACCATGGAAAAGGGAAAGTGAGGAAAAAACACATCAAACCCTCGGAATGGATTTTCAATCAATTTTCTGAGGAAAGAGACAATGTAGAGGGTTTAAAAAGTTCGATTTAGTTGTTTAAAGAGGATTTAAAGAATTTTAAACCATAACTAAACTTGTTCTTACCTTTTTGTCAAATATCTGCCTTGCTAGATGATTGAGGGACTTCTTGTGACTTACTTTTGCTGCATTACGCTTAGTTTCAATTGTCTATTCTCTTGCTGCAAGAAAGCCAACATGAAATTGACTTTGGAAAGGTCATATTTTAGCTCTCTGATCTGTGTCTCTTTATTTTTTATTCTGTATTCAACTTCCTTATCTTCATGATTTTTTGCTAGCTCATCCATATCTAAATCAAGAGGTGATTGTTATTGATTGTGCATTGGTGTATCATGTTTTCCTCTTGATGACTCTTGTCTCATAGTGCCAAGTTGAGTTCCTTCTTCACTGATAGTCTTCCTAGGAAACATCTTTGATTAAGCCCTAGTTCTAGGTCTAGGCATCTCTGTTATTTCATGGGAAAAGCACACAAACCTCTAACCTCTATTATAGGTCTTCAAAATTTCTGTTCTAGGTTGTGTTTTTGTCACTAACAACTTGTTTGATGAGCTGACTTCCATGATGGTAACCCAAAGAATGGGCATGAATCTCTTTTTACTTTTGATGACTCATATTATGATGACAATCAAAAGTAAATCCTATACCATGAACAATATTATAGCACATTAACTCTTTTGATGACCTAGGACACCTAAATCATGACACGACCATGATGGGTAATAGTGACCTTGAACAAGTAGATCACTCAAGTTCTTGATCTCATGAAATATTAAATCGATCATGTATATTATTACTTCAACAAGGCCTTCAATTTCTTTATATAGAATTTACATCATACAAAACCATGGTCCACATACCATGGGCAGAAAAAACAATAGATTAAAATCCAATACCTATTACAAAGTTAGGGGCTTCGATTCACCCCGAAGCCCCTAAACACCATGTGGTAGATCTATCTTCGTAGTACTGTGCACTCCGCTCCTCAAGTTGCAAAGTCTCTTGACAAAAATTGGACCAAGTTGTTATGCGCCCAATATGCCCCTAAAACTCACAAATGACTCATCCTAAGTCACTCAACTGGTACACCCCGAATCTTCATTGAAATGTTGTCATAAACCTAATTGCAGGGTTGAAGCATCTTTTCAATTTGTTTTTCTTCCCAAAGCACTTCTTCTAGAAGCTTCTTTGTGTTCGGTCTGTTTGTCTTCTGAATCACGCATTTCTGCCTCTATCGCATCTCCCTCAAATTTCCATCTAATGTCTACAAAAGCTGAATGGTCTCGTCCTGCGATGGATGATTTATCACTATGATAATCTTCTCTTTCCTCTGCATATCCTTGACCTGGATTTGAAGATTTTTTCCATCCGTGATCCGAGAAAGCTACTATGGTCCTCGCAGTTTCCCATATTTCGTCGAACTACTCTACTTTGCCAATATCTCTTCCTCAATACGCTGAATGTTTGGATTATCCTGTATTGAGGTCCAAAAATCCATTGTATCATCTAAAATTTTACCACAATCCTTTACTATGGTGGAGATACCTTCCATTACAGTTTTGAGATCTACTTCCCTATGCTCTTGGAATTCTGGTGGTGAGGCTGGATGCATCCTCATTTCTAGCTAAGAAATTTGGATCTCGTATTCAAACTTCATCTTTTCCATGTTGTTATATAAATCCTTGATTGCGAGAGTGAGCTTCACAACCTTGTCTATTTGTGGTTCTTCTATGCGAGACCTGGATGTCCGGAACTTCACTTCAATTTTTTACTATGAATTCTTCCAACTACTATTGTTGCTAATGAATCTTGTCTCTTTACTTGAGCACCTGATAAAGATATGTCTTCATCGTAGTTATTTATTTTTGCACCTATATGTTTGACTATAATTTACGTTATTCACACCCCTTCAATTCTTCGATGATCCCTTGCTAGATCTCGTGCAATGTTTGAGTGGGAATCGCGACAAGGTTCATGCTGATGTTTTCCCATCCTTTAGCGTGCTTTTTGTCTTCTACAGCTTCAAACTACAATGCTCCTCTGAGTACCTACGAAATTCTTAAACCAAATTGGGTCTCTAGACGGTGCTCTAGCTACGTCGGTTGACTTTTCTATTATATTTGGCCGGCTGACTTCTCTTGCTGTCTCACTATTTGTGCCAACACCTTGAGTTCCTACATGCCTTCCTGCACTTTTGTCAATACTTCTTTGTATTGATCCTTGATGCTGTTCCATGTTTCCTCAGTGATTTTTTGTACCTTGTCGCCAATTTCATGAATGTACCCTTCAGTGAGGATCATGGGCTCTATGCGCTTGGATCAATCTGCCTTGTGCTTCTTCTGCACGCTTGGCATAGATGTTGTAGGTACCCTATTACTTATAATAAATGGGGAATGAAATGACTCAAAATCACTAAGAGGGTCCTGGCCACCCTGGTATGTCTTTTTTCCTTTGGTTTCTTCGTCGTCCTTCTTTGTTTCTTGTTCTGCATCTTTCCCTATAGCTATGTCCTTTCCATTAGTTCCCGCATGTTTTGCGGTGTCTTTCACTATCTCAGTTCCTTGAATGGGTGGATTCATCTAGTCTATCAACCATTTCTTTATGACATTCAAAATATCATCCTCTGTGACCAAATATGGAAAAAAGATTCCATTCCTTCATTGGATCCATTTTGGCTCTAATGTATACTCTGTGAAAATCGGCCTTAAAATATATGATGTTTCAATACTCTTCAAACAAAGTGGGTGACAGCCTAGGATGATGATTCACCATCGTGTGCAAATAAATCTCCATTAATACCCAAAAAGTATTATTTTTCATTGTGCGCATCGGCTCCATGGAAAAAGAAAGCGAGGCATACCTCGCAACTTCACACCAATCCGGGTCAACTATGGAAAAATGTGACTCCGTTGGTTCCTTCCCTGCCAATAAAGTGATAATTAATAGCAACCATGCTAGTGGAACTTCTTCCCTTCCTCCTGGGCTTCAAATAAATCCTCCAATAACTCCTTGCTTAGATAGTTTCCCATTTAAACTGGACCCCTTTATTGCACTGCACTGCTAAAGAAACCACGAAAACTAGGACTTCATTCACTTCACACTTGCACATATGTTTCCCTGCAAGAATGTCTATGGCAAAGCTTAATGCTTGGTCATTGATAGAACTGATTTCATAGCCCCTTGACTTCTTTACCTGCTGATACTTCTTCTTCATTTCGTCAACGAATAACTTATCATGAATTTTTCCCATGAACTTCTCAGTGGGCTTCTTTCCTTTCTTGTGATCAAAATTTCATCTATTGGGATCCTCTCTCCCAGATAGAGGTATCTTTCATGCACTAAAGAAAAAAAATTCCAAACACATATTTTGTTGATGGCACTTTGACCGAAGTGTGGCACATTCAACATATTTAACAACCTTCCTCATTGCAATCATATTTCCCACTGGTGTGGCTCCAACCTACTAAATTTAGCTTCGGGGTAATAAACTTGGTCGAGGTACCTGTTTGGTTTAAATTGGGGATACTATCTTCTGTCAATGAAGTCCCAATACTCCATCTTCAGCTACATAACTTTCCCCAATGGTTCACCTTCAAGCGGTACTTTCTCTGGAAAAAACAGTGTGAAGATGTCAAAATTCACATTATCAGGTTATTTTACAGGCTTAGCACTCGAATTTCTTAGTGGTACATATGGTTGTAGTACATATATTGCTTCTATACCTTCTACATCAATTTCTAGTATATCTCTGTTTCTAGGATTTCAGTTTCTTCTCCATTTTCATGAATCTCCATTGGTTTCTTCTGCTTCTTATCCTGTCATTTATTTGTGCACTGCTCCTTGTCTATTTTCTTTCTTGGATATTGTCTAACTACAGGGGTTGCAGTTGTTATCTTTACCTGTTTTTTCTTTGATTGCACTTCTTTTGAGGTTGGTTGCATACGTGGCGACCTCAGGCCTGTTATGCTTGGTGTTATAGCATCCATGATTCCTGCAAGTGTTTTATTTACAAATTCCTTGGCAATATGCTCAAAACTATCTTCAGATATACAACCAGATACTATATTCTCACTTAGGCACAAATTCTCAATTTGAATTCTCAATAAGCAAAGTGTCAAAATGTGCAGAGGGACCTTTATTTTATAACGAATTTGAATTTCAGACCTCATAATCATCTCCAGATTTGGCTCATTTAATGTGATATGGCACTAGATTTGACCAACTTTTCCTAATAAATTCATTTTCCCTGCTCCTTTTAACAAAAAATTTCCTTTCATGTCAATGTTCTCCTTCGAACGGTTACATTTTTGGCTAACTTTGATGACCCTTCCCTTGTGTCACTGCAATTCATCCCTTGTTGTAGTGTCTTCAGACTTCGACATACTCCTGAATATCGTGTAGTGAGCTTCCTATGACACAGTTCCTTCAGACTTCGCCATACTCCCGACTATCGTGTAGTGATCTTCCTTCACATAAGCCTCATTCTGCAGACTAGTTTATGGTCCAATTCCCACTTTCAACTGCAGGTAGCACTAAGACTTCCCTCTTCTTCTTTTTTTAGTGCGAAGTTTTAGGGATGGAGTCATCCATGTATAGCTTCAATCTACAAAAATTTAATCGTCCTAGCATCATCTGACCATCCAACTTCGCGAGCTTAACTACGCCACCATTAGAGACGTGCTTGATGATATACGGTCCCAAAAAATGTGTTTTGAACTCTCTTGGGAACTTCATGAATTTTATATCATATAATAGGACAAGATCTCCTTCATTGAATGTATTCTGCTTAATATAACTATCATGCCAAGATTTCTCCCTTTCTTGTTTCACTTGCTGATGAAAACTTGCCATAAACCTGTCTTCTTCCAAATCAATCTATCATTCGATCCTTTCTTCCATTGTATCGCAGTCTTCCATGTATGTGAATGCTACAATTATTAAAATTGGCACAATGTACTGCATAAGCATGACTGCTTCTTGTCCATATACCAACCTAAAAGGTGTATACCCTTTCAGTTTCTTGCATGTTGTCCTGTATGCCCATAACACCGCTGGAATTCTTAGATCCAAGTAATTTCTGTTGAGATTTCACACTTTTTCAAGCACATTCTCCATCATCTTATTCAAAGCTTCAACTCTCCCATTCACTTGAGGATGATGTGATATAATTTTATGATGATATACTTGAAATTCTTCAGTTAGCGCCTCAATAGTCTTATGCAAGAAATGTGAACCCCTGTCACTCATTAAGATATTTGGACACCCGCTCCATCCAACAATATCACTAAAATATGGGCTGCCATGATGTCACTGCTGCAATCCCTTCTTGGATGTGCTTCGTCCCACCTCATCAAATAATCGGTTGAAATAATCGGTTGCGGTGATTATATCGGTTGCGGTGATTATGTATCTCATGTCGGTCTTCTTTCGTGGTTGATGTCGATCAAAACAGTCCAATAACCCACTTGTCAAATGCTTGCAACATCACCTATGGATTTAATGGCATTTCATCCCTTCTAGATATATTTCATGCTCTTTGGCTTGCATCACATTCTCAGAAAAACTTCTTCGTATCCCTATGTACCATGGGCCACCATAACCAACCTCTCAAGATTTTCTACATAGTGGAATTTCATGCATAATGTCCTCTTGCAACCCCTCCATGAGCTTTTGCCAAAATAATCTGCCTCTCATGCTCAGGAAAAAATCTGTGCAATATTTCATCTGGTCCCATTTTGTACAATCAACGAGAAATCAACTTATTTGATTACCATCTCCTTCTTTTACTGCGTAGTGTACTTCGCGGGTGCCATTCCTCTAGCCAAAAACTGAATGATATCCATGAAGTGATTATCTACGACCCTTATTATAACTATGCATTTTGTATGTTATCCTCAATACTGGTGGGTTCTTTACTTGTTTCTTTCCTTGACAGATGATCAGGCCCAACATTCAATCTCCTGTCTTGACTATAACTTTAGAGTCGTACTGCTGCAACAAAAACAACCATAGACATATTTTTCCTCCTATAACAGGCTTATTGACCAAATATTTCAGTGCGGAGTGATTAGTGAACATATTTAAGTGTGCTCCCAACAGATAATTCATGAACTTCTGTAATACATAGACCAAAGGTAACCCTTCTCTTTCTATCATAGAATAGTTCTTCTCCACCTTGGACAATTTTTTTCTTACAAAATCTATGGGGTGATCGATTTCTCATTCTCCTCATTGTACTAGTACTGTACCCAACATTATGAAAGAGGCATCGAAATCTACATGAAACTCATTATTCTAGTATGAGATTATGAGAATAGGCGCAGTCGCCATCTTCTCCTTCAGTATGTCGAGCATCTTTTGGCATTCTTCGTCCTAGTGAAAAGGTACATCTTTCTTCAATAAATTCTCCATTGGCACAATTATCTGCACATACGCCTTTATAAAATTTTGTATTATCGAGTATGTCCATGTGTCGTGTGCAATTTACTCATAGTTTTAAGGCTTTTCAAGTTTACAATAAAGCAATCTTCACAGAGGTCCACCATGAGTCCTTGCTTAAAAACCAAACAACATGGCCAATAATATAACAGAAAGGAAACAAACGATACAATTCTTCAAATTAAATGCTATTGATACTGCCTACTTTTGGGCCTTGAAATTGTCATTCACTTCCATTACATTTCACTTATATTTCCATATTACCACCTTCACTCCACCTCCATTTCATTACATTTACCTTACCATTACTACTATTGGGTTACATTTATGTTTTTCCAAACTTTATTAATTCTTAGAATTTTTAAATGAATTTGTGGTTAAAAATTAGAAAATAATGTGCATATGCTTATACCTAACAAGTGGGATGAGATTGTTGCTATGTGTAGGTCAAAAGGAAACTTCTAAAAGACCTTTATGTATTTTCTGATACAGAATTCGAATTTAAGTGAGAAGATCATAGGATCATGAGGATATTTGTTCATTTCCAAAAAAGTTGTTAGTACTAAGAAGATATGTCATTCCTAGCCACAACCAATGGCGACTCTAGAAAGACATGTGTCTTATCATTTTCTATTTTGATTGTAACTCTAGAGATGGAGGGAGATATTCATGGAATCTCATTAATGAGATGATTCTCATATTTTTGTATAAATAGGAGAGGCTTTCTCCTATCAAAAAATGTGAAAAAGAGGAGAAGAAGAGAAAGGATTATAAATCATTTTATGTAGCTTACGATGGAGATGATATGGAGTTGTGAGTTTATCAATAAAGAAGTTCTTTGATGTTGTTTTGATCACATATTCAAGGAGCTAAGGAATTCACTAAATTGGTAGCAGAGGGCCCCTGCTGCTAAGGAGGTTTCATACGTTTTCTAGCTAAGTTTATTCTAGTTTCTGTTTAGCATTTCTCTGTACTTTTTTCTCAAATTACTGCTAACATAATTTGCAATTATTGTATCCAACTGAGTAAAGTTTTTTAATGAATGTATAGTGACTCATAGGTGTAGTAGTTTCTTAGGTTTCATTTCTTG
Source organism: Pinus albicaulis (assembly GCA_034641835.2). Taxonomy (NCBI): domain Eukaryota; kingdom Viridiplantae; phylum Streptophyta; class Pinopsida; order Pinales; family Pinaceae; genus Pinus; species Pinus albicaulis. The sequence goes on from CM076569.1 coordinate 305,595,673, forward strand.
TCTTTCATGATTAAACAGTTACTGTGCTCGACCAAGTAAAGACCATCTAAATCTTAAATTGAAATGGTTAGTGACTTATAGATACAGTAATTGTCTAGGAGATCCTCACACACTACACTTAATCCTTTTCAAAAGCTCTTCCAATAAATCTCAATTATATGAATTGGATTTAGTTGTAAGGTCTAAGTTATTAATTGTTTCAGTATTTCATTTCATGTTATAGGAGATCCTCATACACTACACTTAATATTTTTCAAAAGTTCTTCCAATAAATCTCAATTATATGAATTGGATTTAGTTGTAAGGTCTGAGTTATTAATTGGTTCAGTATTTCATTTCATGTTATAGGAGATCCTCATTACACTACACTTAATATTTTTCACAAGCTCTTCCAATAAATCTCAATTAAATGAATTGGATTCAGTTGTAATGTTTGAGTTATTAGTTGCTTTCATTTCTTGAATTCTCAGTTGAGTTGCAATATCCATGGATTAGGTTTTCTAGTTTTCACCATTTCTTCATTAGAAAAATAAACTTCAAAAACTTGTGAATAAAACTCTGCTTTAATTCATTTGCCGACATTTTATTTCCTTCCTTTTTAAAATAGATTAATTTCATCTTTTTCATAGAATGATAAGAACCAAAATATAAAAACTCCCAAAAACATCAACAAAACCTCAAAACAACGAAGTAGGAAAAAGGGATACTTAGGCACATATAGTGCATTACACTTCATCAATTTACTAGCCCTGGTCGATAATTTATGTTAACAATTTAAGACACTAAATTAGTGAACATTTTAGCGCGGGTGCGGTGTTCTTAACTAGGTAGCCTTATTTCTTACATCTAAAAAAAAAAAATTAATAATTTCTCGAGTATGCTCTCCTCCTGCACTTTGTGTGATCTAGAAGATCAGAAAAAGAATTTTATGTTAAAAAAATAAAAATGTTTTCATCATTTGATTTGATTTAATAACTTTAAAATAAAATAAAATAAAAAATGAAAAAATAATTCAATAAATTGTTTTGTTCAATAAAATATATATGTATATCTTTGAAAATATAATAGATATAATTTTATTAACAAATAAAATTAATTAATTAATTAAAAAATATTAAATTAAATTAAAAATTAAAAATTAAAAATTAAGAAATATTTTGGCTCATGAAAATAAGACCCACGCATATGCATGAGGCCATTCTTTGGCTTGACACTTATGCATATATACGAACCTTCAGAGGACACAAAGACCTATGCCTTTATGATAAAAAAAAAAAAATGGAACCTTCTCTTTTCCCTTATTCGTTTCCTCAAACAAAAGTTATTAGAAACCATTCTTAAATTTATGAACAAACTCGAAGGTATATCACATGAAAAAAAGCTGTTGATGAGGAAAATTGAAAAATTAACGAAGTAAGTTCTAGAAGGTCAATTACGAAGACGTGAAGTAGAGAAGTCATCACTTAAAGAAATAGTGATGAAGAGAAGATTGTAGACTGCTGATGAAGAGAAAATTGCAGATTCCACTGCAGGTCATTGAAATGAGAGGGATCGATCTGAAATTCTCTGTGAGAGACAAGCCATTAAACATTAAAACCTGAAAATAAAAACAAATCAAACCACAACAATTTTATCACAGAAGTAATTTCCAAAAAATGAAATGCGTAATTGTTAAAAAGAGACTATTTTAAAACACATTTTCTGAGAAAACCGAGGCGAATTAGAAAAAAATAAAACGTGGGTTTTTTTGGGAACGAGGTGAATTAGGTAATTTTACAAGAACTTTCTAAAATTCGTAGCCATTGGGAGAAATTAAGGGTTTTTTAGAGCATTAATTTGTACTGTGCATGAGAGAAAAACTTTTTTTTTTTATGTAAACAGCCATGGTTTTATAAAATTCAATTTTGAGAAATAATCAAGGATCTGATTTCCTTATCTGAAGGATAATGTGGCAGAATTCATCTATGGTGGCCCATGATGAGTGACAAATGGATTATTTGAGGCAAAGGCATTATCACATGTGCATCAAATGCAAGTTGTATAAATTGAGAAGGATTCCGCCTCCATCTCCTTCATAGTTAGGAACTTGACTTTAGAAATTTCAAGCTTTTTATTTTTATCTTGCATGAAAGAGGCATTAGCATGACTTTGTTTCAAAAACATTCATAAAGACGATTATCTCATCCATGCTTTATTTCATTAAAAATAATAATAATAATAAAATAAAATAAAATCTTTATTAATAATTTCTTTTTAATAAAGAAAAAAATTTCAAAAATAATAATAATAATAATAATAATTAAAAAATAAATAAATAAAAATATTTAAAAAATAAAAAAAATATTATAATTTCTTCTCAATAATGGTTTGCTGGACAATTGGAAGATTATTTAGATGATTTCTAAACATTTGGCATTAATATTGTTGATGTGTATTTTCCTATGAAGTTTTAACTTGCAGGACACAACGAATCTTTGTGATGCCAATCGTTTTACGGAGCCCAGTGCATGAAGTAATCCAACAACAAGGAGTTGATTTATTTTTCATGGTTATTCTTTAAAAATGGATTGTTATCGATATCATGAGCTGGACCAAATATAGAACTTTTTGGTTTACCTTAATCTGTTTCATTTCACATTTAATTTTTGTGTAAGAATAAAAAAGGAATTGGCCATTTATTTTTTAACAAACTTATGTTCTCTATGTTAAGTTTTTTTGCAGGTTTGGGATGATCGAATGATTATTGAAGGAAACTAATTGAGTGCACAATTGGTTTTCAAAGGACCGATTTCATGAGAAACATAAGAACAAGTCCATGTTTATATCCATCAAGACCATTACTTTTCCTTCCTTTTTGAATTGTAAATCCAACCAAGAACTTCAAAGAAAACCACCATTATTTTCCCAGTAAGAGTTAGTTGTTCATTTTCCTTCATTTACATACACTTTCCATTACTTTTTTTGTCTACTCCACAAATAAAATAAAGAAGCTCACCTACATGCTTATTTCCCATTGTCATTTTCCGTTTTTCATCGTCCATTTCCATTTTCCTTTTCCTATCATTTTCATTTTGCAAATAAACCTTGCTTCAATGCAAATTATTGAATCCATAATCCTTCAAAAATTATTCTTTCATGCTCGTGTTAGATGATGGAGGATTTCTTAAGGCCTTCCTTCTAACAAGTCTTGGCCTATCGACATCAGAACATTATCTAGGTCCAAGACTAGAGTCCTTAATAGTACCTTGAGGCTTGTATACATTAATGACAATTTCTCTCGCTGACAATCATGCGAATACATCAATGTTCATTGATCATTAGATCTTGCAAGTAGCTCGACATCAGCCCATCTATTCACACTTCGCAAGATGTACTTAGGTACCTTGCCACTCATTGACATTAATAGTGAGTTTGCCTCGCATTGGTTAATGACATTCATCAATGGTCGGTAATCCAATGACTTTTTTTCATGCTCGACATCAACACATTTATTCGCATGACTATAATTGTACCATCAGATTTCGTAATGATTGAAAACTACATCATTTCAGCAGTTTGCAGTAGAAATAAATTTGTATTAGTAGCAATAAAGATCTCAATCTTGTCATCAGTACACAGAGAAAAAAGAAGTAGATCAAATTCATTTGTTTATATAGTCCAACAACATCAATAGCCACACCCTTAAGTACACACATGCAACTCATCCATTTCCAAAGGGTAAGTTAAGGTACGTCATTTTCTAACTTTTTACAATAGAATTCCTTGAAAAGCTTGAATGATGATTTTTTGGAAAAAAATATATCTTCCTCATTACCAATGCCATCAGTTGGGAGGGGGAATACATTCATATTCATAATTTGCCACGTTCATATCACATTTAGAAACCCACATACTTCCAAAAGATATTAACTATTAGAGTATTATTATGAGCATACAATGGCTTTTCAAAAGTACTCAAAAGATGATTAGATACAAACACAATCATGGTTGTCACATAAGAACCAACCATGATGCAATCCAATAAAGATATACTTTGCAATAAAAATCAAATTATTATTATGCAAAGATCAAAGGTCAAAATTGAATGCAACAACAAAATATGGTTGTAACACAAGAATCAACCATGTTGTAATTCAAGTAAAACACTTTGCAGAAGTATGAAGGTATCAAATGATATCACGCAAAGTTAAGTCGAAGCTCAAGGATCAAAAAGAATTAATGTAATAGATTGGCACATGAGGACATGCAATAGCTTCACTCTACCTCCATTTCATTACATTTACCTTACCATTACCACTATTGGGTTACATTTATGTTTTTCCAAACTTTATTAATTCTTAGCATTCTTAAGTGAATTTGTGGTTTAAAATTAGAAAATAATGTGCATATTCTTATACCTAACAAGTGGGATGAGATTTTTGCCATGTGTAGGTCAAAAGGAAGATTCTAAAAGACCTTTATGTGGCCTACCAAAACCAAATTCGAATTTGAGTGGAGAAGATCATGGGATCATGAGGATATGTGTTTCATTTCCTTTTTGTATTAAAACTCTAAAAAGATATGTGTCTCATTTCCTATTTTGTATTGAAACTCTAAAAAGACATGTGTCTTATCATTTCCTATTTTGATTGTAACTCTAGAGATAGAGGGAGAGATTCACGGACTTTCATTAATGAGATAAATTCTCATATTTTTGTATAAATAGAAGAAGATTTCTCCTATCAAAAAATGTGAAAAATAGGAGAAGAAGAGAAAGGATTATAGAGTGTTTTGTAACAAATCTTAAGATGAAATGGGATGTAGATTTGTGAGTTTATCAATAAAGAAGTTCTTTGATGCTGTTTTGATCACATCTTCAAAGAGCTAAGGAATTCACTGAATTGGTAGCAAAGGGCCCATGCTGCTAAGGAGGTTTCATGCATTTTCTAGCTAAGTTTATTGTAGTTTCTGTTTAGCATTTCTCTGTACTTTTTGCTCAAATTACTGCTTTCATAATTTGCAATTATTGTATCCAACTGATTAAAGTCTATTAATGAATGGATAGTGACTCATAGGTGCAGTAGTTGCTTAGATTTCATTTCTTTTATTTCATGATTAAACAGTTACTGTGCTCGACCAAGTAAAGACCATCTAAATCTTAAATTGAAATGGTTAGTGACTTATAGATATAGTAATTGTCTAGGAGATCCTCATACACTACACTTAATCATTTTCAAAAGCTCTTCCAATAAATCTCAATTATATGAATTGGATTTAGTTGTAAGGTCTGAGTTATTAATTGTTTCAGTATTTCATTTCATGTTATAGGAGATCCTCATACACTACACTTAATCCTTTTCAAAAGCTCTTCCAATAAATCTCAATTATATGAATTGGATTTAGTTGTAAGGTCTGAGTTATTATTTGTTTCAGTATTTCATTTCATGTTATAGGAGATCCTCATACACTACACTTAATATTTTTCAAAATCTCTTCCAATAAGTCTCAATTATATGAATTGGATTTAGTTGTAAGGTCTGATTTATTAATTGTTTCAGTATTTCATTTCATGTTATAGGAGATCCTCATTACACTACACTTAATCTTTTTCACAAGCTCTTCAAATAAATCTCAATTAAATGAATTGAATTTAGTTGTAATGTTTGAGTTATTAGTTGCTTTCATTTCTTGAATTCTCAATTGAGTTGCAATATCCATGGATTAAGATTTCTAGTTTTCACCATTTCGTCATTAGAAAAATAAACTTCAAAAACTTGTGAATAAAAATCTTCTTTAATTCATTTGCCAACATTTTCTTTCTTTCCTTTTTAAAATAGATTAATTTCATATTTTTCATAGATTGCTAAGAACCAAAATATAAAAACTCCCAAAAACATCAACAAAACCTCAAAACAATGAAGTAGGAAAAATGGATACTTAGGCACATATAGTGCATTACACTTCATCGGTTTACTAGCCCTGGTCGATAATTTATGTTAACAATTTAGGACACTAAATTGACTAAACACCTACAGCTATCCAACATAAATCTCATGCTTGAAACATGCTTCTTCAACAAACCAAATATTGTCCAATCATCAAAGTAAACCTCCAAAAAATTTTGTATATACTCCTTGAAAGTCATGACTAAAACTCTAGAAAATATGGTAGGAGCATTATTCAAACCAAAATTCATCACTTTGTACTGGTAACAATTGCACCCTGTAGCAAAATTTGTATTATGTCTATCTTTTAGAGAAATTTTGATCTTATGGTAACTCGAAAATCCATCTATGAAAGAATAAACCTCTCGTCCTCCTACATTGTCCAATACTTCATCCGTGAATGGTGTGGGAAAGGGGTCATGAAAACATGCATCATTCAATTTCCTTAGGTCCACACATATTCTTATCTCACCCTTTTCCTTCTTTTCCTAAACTACCATAGGACATACCCATTCAGATTCTTCGACCAGTTCAATGATCCATGCTTTAATCATTTTCTCTAACTCTAGCTTCAATTTTTCCTTATATTTCAAATTCAACCTATATGGTATTTGATTTACTAGCTTCACGTCAGGTTTTAGAGTAATCCTCATAACTCCTAGGTCCCCTACTATGCCCTTCAATTCGGAAAATTTCGTGGGAAGCAACTATTGATATTAGTGTAGAAGCTCTGCAACTTTGCTAACTCTGTCATCATCCCAATAATCTCCAATCATTGCAAATTTTGGTTCTTCTTCTGACCCAATATTCACTTTTTGTGTTTTTGCGGGTTGCGTTATATCAAGTATTTCAGGTTCTGGTCCAACAAATTCGCAATGTCCTTATGATTCTGGGATATAAATATTGCGTGGATACTCATCATCCTCTTTTGTTGTCACATTATAGCATTCCAATGTGTGTTGCAACTGCGTGGTCCAATCTGGATGCATCCATGTTAGCACAGTTGTGTTCTTAAAAACCCTTGCTTTGACTTCCTAAATGGCTTCATCTATGCACGGACAATGATCTTCAAAAATAAATGTCAGTAGGAACCCTTAAACCAAATATGTCCAATTCGTTGTCCAATGTCATAGTTCTATCTCAAGATACCAATTCATAGGTATGATTTCCAATGTGTCAAACAACACATGTACCCATTCTGGTTCTGAGTTTTCTACCCAAGCTGAAGTCCCGCGAAAAATATGCTCCTAGGGGTTAGCCTTGCCATCATATTTTACTTGAATTCTAGTTTTTACTGGGACTAATATGATCTTCATTAGCTTGCAATACTTTTTCCAACTCCCTATATTCTCTTTATGAATACCCCACCATCTAGAAGGTGTATACCTCACAACTACATCCAAATATTGGAACCTCTCTTCTGTTGGTACTTCCTTTTTCAAATTTATCAAGAAAAATAATTACATCTGCTATCCCATCATAATAAGGAAGATCACATATCTCTAAAGTTATGTAGCGAAGTTATTTTTTTATTCTGTCACGTTGTCTGGTAGATATTTCATGCAACCGGTTCTGCCAATTTCCCTGCTCCTCCTCAGAATATGAAGTATGGCAACTGTCTTGGTCCCATCTTAGTCTTCCATTTATAGTGGGATTGATCCAATATTCCTCCTTAGTTATTATCTTGTAAATATTTTCAATATATGCATCGTAGTACTCATCGGAGACATGCTCTGTATAGCGCACTCCTTCTGATGGGACTAAAGGGACAATGACCCTTAGATCACCTTTTTCAGACACCATCTTCCTCTTCTTCAAATTGATTATCGTGTCCTGTCAAAATCCTAATCCAATACAAGTAGCGTCAGATAAGGATTGATATCATCTATAATTTGAATTACCTCAAAGTTGACAACAACGCGCAGTCCTTCAATGTCTACTATCATTCCTGGTAACCTTCCCATAGGAACGGTATTTTTTTTATTGGCCATCCTCAACTAAATCGGAGACCATAGCCTCTTTGGCCTTACCATTCACTCCCAATTTTTCTTAGGTAATACGTCGGCATCAGATTCCAGGTCTAGGATTACATGATCCATCTCGTGTTTCCCGATCTGTGCATTTAGTCTCATCTCCCTTCTATTTCTTTTCTTATTTCGATGAAATTTTTTTACTACGCACTGCTTGCTTCATAGTTTTTCTTTACTTGTGCAGGAGTCTATCAACTCTTGGAGTCCTTCAATAGCCTTCGAACTCGCAACTACTTCATGCAAATTTGCAAGAATGATCTTCATATAGCTGGATCAAATTATTTTGACATAGTAGTTAGTTTAGCATTGTCCTCCTTTGGTACTAACTTCTACAGTGGCTACACGTTAGATGTTGAAGCTCCAAGATCTATGAAGCTCTACTTCACCTCCATGAATGCTTATTTTTCTGCCTGGATATTGAATCTAGGGGCTCTTTCTGCAGTATTCCTTACCCATATTCTTCCATTGGCTTCTTACCTACTGCTTTATCTTCTCATGTCACTGTGCCACTTCTTGTTACTATGTTGATGCATGGGTCATCTTCCCTTGGTTCAATGGTCATCATCTGCAGATTTTGCATGGGATGCTTGTTTCTTTTCTCCTACATCTTCGCCATAACGACAAAAAATTCTTCTATCACATTATCAAACGTTTTACAGTACTTGTGGTAGTGTCTTCGGTGCATGAGCAGATAAAATACACTTTGCTTAGTAGGGAGGCTGCTTACCAACATAAGAGTCACAGGTCAAAATGGTTTGTCAAATGTTAGTGGAAAAATTTCAACATGTAATGATCTAAGTTAAATGGAAACATAGCATGCTACATAAACAATGAAAAAAAAAAACAATATGCACAAGATACATGCTCAATAGAGAAAACACACTAATAACTCAACAATGGAGAGATTTATCCCTTTATTAGGTGTTGGTAGTAGTAGAAGATAAAATGCTAAATATCTTGTAGTGGATCCTTCGAGCTACGAATCTCCAATATCCAAGACAAGGGGGTCTCTTCCCATCAAGTTTTCAGCAAGTCTCTCTTCCCTCTCAAAGCATGGTAGATCAACGAACATGTGGTGAACTCCTCTCTCTTGGATTGATATGTTGGGTGGCCAACAATAGAATCCTTCCAATCCTCCTATTGTTGGACAATAAACGTTCGTTTTCTATGGAGAAATTTGGCCATCATAACAATGTATCTCCTATTTCTCTTCCCAAGGTTGGCTTTTATATACCATTTTCAAATTTTCCCTCCTTCTCTTGGTCCAATATGGATGGTGACACAAGGCTGGGGGTATGATTCATTTGTGTGTTGCACTAAAGCCTCAAGATAGCTCAAAGGAGACTGTACTTGGTTAGGTTGAGTGATAATATTTTTCACGAAGTGTGCCAAGTGGTCCCAGATGGTGACATTCCATCATGCCCAAGACCATAGAGCTATCGAAGGGATGGTCGCACAGTGCGCAGCTATCAAAGAAAAAGTTGCACTGCGCGCTGAGTGCTAGTGTTGCCTTTGTGAGGTCCAAAAATTTTGTCGTCTAACCTTAGGAAAAATTAAATTTTTTTCTCCTCCTAATGTATTTCTTCCCTGTAAACCTTTATCTTCACCTTCTACTTGAAACTTTTAATGTCTTTTACCTGCACAATTTTTCAGTGTTAACAGTTTCCCCCTAATGTATAGGTCTAGGAAGAAATATATAGCCGAAATACATTATAGTTTCCTTTCTATGTAGTCCTTTTGAGAGAGAGAGAGTAACTTGCTTTGGAATTGAGTTGAGAGACCCATTGCCATGAGTAAAAAGACAATGTGCTCTATTGGAAACCTACAAGAGATAGAATGAATAAAATATTTCTACAAGGCGGGCATGTCCCATGCTCATGATGTTTTGACTAGTTAAGCTTATATAACATATAGTGGTTTTTTTTATGCCACGTTTGGTAGTGACCTGCTGTTGGTTGACGATGATGGTTTTTGACTCCCTCTGGGGTGTTTTTCTTTGAATGAAGCTTGAATGTGGTTCCCACATACATAATCTTGGTATGGCACATTTTCATAGAACAAATTCTCATTGTATGCATGGGTATTTCACAATTGATGAGCTTCTCGCGTAAGCATTTCTGAAAGAGATGCTTATCAAGTCATGGGTCTTTGATGGATTCTGACAAAGTGCAACGGTTATGAAGTACGATATCATATTGACATGAAAGCTTATATTGAAGGCGAATGTGAAGAGGATTGATGAAATCAATGGGAAATGATGATTCCCATAGTGCCATCCAGGGATGCCCCTATTGAGGTGAGGAGTCGTCCAAGGTACTACCTCGTTCTTAGAAAATGTTTGTTGTAGTCGACAATAAGGGAGCATCAACCAATCAAGATGAGTACTGATGCAAGGGACTAGGGTTTCTTATGTAGCAGGGCATGGTGTGATGGGTTAACTAGGCCTCATAATGAGAACTGGCTATAAGTGATGATGGTATTTAAGTGGCCCAAGGTTAACACTGTAAATGCGAGTGGTGGTAGCCATAGAAATTTCTGGTGAGGAAATCCCTGGAGTCGGTAGAACATGCAGGGTGAGTGTATGGCTGTTATAAGTGTCATGGTTGGGTGTGGTAAAAAATGCGTAGCTTGGACCAAGGGTGTTTATGGACTGCTTCCACGTGATAAATGTGAATGTATGGGTGGGAGTTCTCTCCTAAAAAATATTTGTACACTTACCAAAATAATATAGAATGGGTTTTGATGTACAATCACAAAGACGGTTGCCCCTATAAACATGAAATAATCCATCATGGTTGTGTGAGGAGTGTTTTTTGCTAAGGGTGGGAGCCCCATTGGTTGGTCTTGGTGCAAGGGTGCTAAATCGGATGAAAAGTGTCGTATATGGGCTATGTTGATGGGGGTGTGATAGGCCAAGTGTGAGACGCTATGGTGCATTTTTTTATATGCTTGTGAGAATGGTAGCCCGGGAAAGGTATTTTAACATGATATGGGTAAAACTTGACTTGATGTATGATGGATGAATGAACATGAAGTACTTCCCAGGCTTGGATGTATATGGCCATGGCTCCTGACCTTTGGTGTATGGTTTACATGAGCGATGGATGCCATGGAGGATAAGGCTCTACCGACCTGCGAGGGTGTTTATCATGTGCAAGGTGGGGTGATGATAAACATGGTCAGGTGAATGAAACCTACGCTTGATTTCTTTGGAGAAATGATGTCACGATATGCAAATATTCTTTCGAAAGAATATCATGCTAGGGGTAGAATGATACCTTCTCTTGTACCTTTGTTGGCTGGGACATATGGTGATTTGACATGCTTGTAATAACTGCAATCAATACCCCAAGTAAAAGAATATTTTTCATACAAACATATTTGAAATAATTTGAATGTAAATCAATGAGAGACGACATACCTATTGTGACTCAAAATGAATTTTTCTGAGACGTGGATTTATGGGATCTAGCTTGAACATGATGAAGTGTTGATCACCGTGTTTTGCACAGTTTTGTGATCGAGCATTCTGAGCTCCAATTATGGTCTATCAAATAATGAGAAAAGGGTGATATATGGGCCAATATGGCTCATTTCAACTCATTTGTGTCCTTTGAGAGTCTAAGGTCAGAGTTGAGCCCTCTGCTCCCAAGTTTTTCTTTCCATTGCAGTCACCCTAAGTACCCAGGATTCGTGCCATCAGTGTTAGGTAGGGCCCTAAATGTCAAAATTTTCAATTTTTTCATTTTCTTGCATGGCGGTTCATTACAAATATGGAATTGTGTGGAATATATACCCCTTTTTCTCCTCTACTGTGCAGGAAATCAAGGCAGACCCACGCGGTCCTCGCACAAAAGGATACTTTTGCACGACGTCATCATGCCTGGGAGAAATCTTGCACAATGGAGAGCTTATCTGTATCAAATACAGAAGCATAGTAATCATGCCTAAGCTCTATACAGGCGTGATGAAGTCCAATTTTTGAAATTTTTTAATTTTTTGGGTTTGAGAAACTGATTTTTGGTTTTTGCTCTAGTGACAGGATGTTGTGTAGAGAGCACAACTTTCCTAATCTTTGTGCAACTGTGGCCCAAGACCCCAATGTTCAGGGGGTTTTGGTGTAGTATGGGTTGCTCAAATTTCTAGAGAAAAAAACTACTGAGATCGCAAGATGGATTACTACGCTACTTGGTCCATTGTTGGAACAAGAGACAATGTGTTATGGTGTTGCACCACGAAGACGTTGTCATCTAGCATGAGACCAAAGTTTAATTTTTGACTGGTCTACTGCCCCAGGAAGAGGCTCTTTTGTACCTAATCCTAATTGGGGGAGTGAACATTCATCGTTGTGCTCAGGCTCATTGTGGTCCTGGTGCAATTACTCAGGGATGTGTCTGTGTGAGATCTGTGACAAACTTGACTAAGAGAGTTTCCCTGACGATGATAGTTCACTTATTAGGGTTGTTAGTGCCTCATCAAGTGTCGGGTCCATATATTTTGGTTTTGCACCATCTTTAGGGTCGTCACTTCTATGACCGGGCTTGTTATGTCTAATAGGGCATGGTGACACAACTAGGAAGGGCCCAGAGGGTGACCACTAAGGTCTTAGCCTATGCGAGTATCCTCTGCAGCATCAAGTATGATAGGGTAGTGGCCCTTTCGACAGTGACTTGCTTGCGCAGGTCAAAGTCTCACCCGAAGTAGTATGGGTGGGTACTGGAACCAGGTTTCCGCACCCTGAGAAAGGATGGGTAAGGCAAGTAGAGCCACGCTATATCTTGGGATTCCCATATTAACTTGTTCTGCGTAGGATTAACTAAGTCTCTATTCACATCCACATCCACTATATCTATATTTATATGCTTGTTATAATGTCAACACAGCAATACATAAACAGAACATAACAGATCTATATCCAAGAACACAGTATACAGTTCTTTTGCAACTTAAGGACAGAAAACGCACAATACAACAATTATGAGTAATCCACATAAAAGTACTCACAGATTCAGCTCTCTAACAATATTTCGCATTCATTCATTCATAAATTCTTCCTTACAATTCCAATTCCCTTCCCAACCTGCCTACATAGTAGTAGGGTCCACACATAGCTGGACTTGGATCTCCGTGCACACAGCCAGTAGGAGTCTGTTCCCCAAAAACCCAAACAGATAGCTTAAATCACAATTCACATCATTAGCTCTTCATATCCTATCCTTTACAATACAAAATGCATCTCTATTTATAACAATCTAGCCTCGAATTTCCTATGGTCTGCAACCCATGGTTTTCAAACCCCTAGTTTTCCCTTTTACCCAATACAACATTTTTGGGGCTTTTACCAACCCCAAAACCCCTCCACTAGATTAAATCTAATAAAAATGTCCAAAGTGGACTAGTTTCGTAGCATGTTAGGAGACCCCATTCCAACAGTCCCCCAACACAATCTTGTGACTCGTCCCAAGTCACTGCAGTGGCACGGCCTCTATTAATGCGTGCAAGGTAGCCAAAGCGCAGACGAGTGGAGGGAGCACTTCCTGACTCTAGGCCACAGCTCATTGCACAATGTTGACAAGTGTCAGGGAGGCAGGGCTGTCTGGAGCCATAGTAACCCTTTCTAACAACTAGTGGAGGCGCGCAATGGCGGACTGAGCATCTTTGGCAAGCTGGAGTGCAGTGTCGGCCCATGGTTTCAACCATTTTCGGATGACATGCTTGTTATGGAAAAGATTCTCAAGCTTGTCAAAGACGGCTAGATGCTACGCGGAGATGGTGGAGGCTCTAACTTGATCCAAAGTAGCTTCCACCTACTGTAAATCCTTCTGGATATGCTGAAGCGTAGAATGGTGCTAGATGGCCATCCATAGTTGGGTAGCTATTTCAACCAGTTGTGCGGCCCACGTAAGTTTCTCTTGAATAATATGCGTTGCCTCTATGACCACTACAATATGATGATCCTGTACCTCCTGAGGTATGTCATACTGTTGTTGTGTGGCTTGGTCATGGTGGCGAACTTCACGCAACACTCTAGTGTTCAGTCCTTGTAGCTCTGTGCGAGATAGTTGTGCTAAATCGATTTAGATGTCCCCAGTAGTTGGATTAGGAGCGTTGACTAGGGCAATGCGAGGGAGGGAACACACATTTCTTCTATTGGGTAGTACTCTGGAGTTGCGGAGAAGTAGCAGCATGTCCCTGTATCTTAGCGTCCTTTCTTGGCGCAGAACTAGTTGGGACCTGACTGTGACGCTGCGGGCGTGGGACTGTGGTACTAGCAGACCTTCTTCTGCTATATCTTCTCAGGCCAACTAGCTAGGTCTCGAGGCTATCGCTGTAGTGCGAAGGTGCCGCTCTATTTATGGCTTGCAGAAAATTCTTTTTGCAAAAATTCAGTACTCATTCCTTGGACTGCACTCAGCAGTCCCAGGCTCTCTACTTGGTTCCATCTTAGCAGCAAGAAAACGGGCAACCCAAAGAATGTTAGTGAGTGCAAAAAACTAGTACGCAGATAGCAGGAGCATGTTGTAGGGTGAATAAATAGCCTGGTGCACAATTATCCAGCCAACCACACACCGTTCGAAGCCATTTAATGGTGGAGTAGCCCATTCGTGAGACTGACCATCGATCAGGTGGATCAATCTTACCATAAATGGCTGCATTGATGATCTGCCACCTATTTTGCGTACTTGTAAGATTCCCTTTTTATTAAATTAGGATGTGCTGACGGTCATCCTTCATGCCTGAGGTCGTTTCCACAGAATGTCAAACCACGTATGATGCCTGCACATCATTCGTGTACCCTAAATGAAGGTCGATGCAAGGTGTGTCTGCAAGTTGGCCATCAGTCTTTTCGAGCCATGTGCTTCGCCCTTGGTTGGGACGTCCCTGCACGATAGGGTTGCGTCATGTGTCCTCGTGCCATTTATTACTTGAGGCATCTACAAATTCTCCAAATTACACGTGGGTCCATGCAGGTCTGTAACCCAATGCATGCCTAGGTCGATTGTACCCCGACAAGCCTGTCCGTGCAAGGTTTGATCACACCCTTGAGTGTTGTATGTCAGAAAGTATCCGAGTAGGTCGACTGACCTTAGATTCCATCTGGAAACTGGGGTCCCTATGCACAGGATCACCCTTCTCCAATACTTCTCTCGAGTGAAGAATACTGGTCCTTGCGTAGGTGCTCTGTGTAGTGTTAGTGCCAGTGCCCCTAGCCTGCCTTCTGTGGGAATCTTAGGTTCAACCGTATTCTGACGATCATCTGTGTCCTCCTAACAGGGAAGGTTTCTTTTCGTGGTAGAGATGCAATGAAAATTCCTAACGGTCTGAAGACATTGAAGCACCGAAACCTTGTGCAATCGGCCTTGCCAATTTTCCAGCTCCTCATCAGAGTCATAAAAACATTCACTATCATTTTCCCAGTAGAGAATTCCTTCATTCGTGGGGTTAACCCGATATTCATCCTACGCAGTTAATTTATAAATGTGATCTAATTCCTCCTCCTCATAGGCTGGTTCTGTATACCGCGCACCTTCTACTGGATCTAGTGGTACTATGACACGCGTACCTTTGCTTTCAAACACCATGTTGCGCTTCTTGAGATTGATGACACCCCCCATATCAATTGCCCAATCTAGTCCAAGGAGCACAGGGTAGGGATCCGCATGTTCCACAATTTATATTACTTCAAAGTCAGCTAGGACCCTTACCCCTGCGATGTCAACCATGACTTTTGGTAACCTCCCTAGAGGGATGATTTTTTGTTGATTGGCCATTCGCAGCTGGACGGTGGACCATTATAATTTAGGTTCTCCCATTCATTGCCATGTCTGCTTTGGTAATACATTTTCATTTGACCCCAGATCTAAGATAACCTAATCCATCTCGTAGTCACCAATCTACGCAGTCAATCGTATCTCTCTTCTAGTGTGCTTCATATAGCTGTATATTTTGTGTACATCCTTGATCTCAGGGATCAAATTGGACCGAACTGCGCAGGTATTCAGTAGTGCCAAGAAATTTCCTACAACCCGCAGATTTCGCAACAGCTTCAGACATGCCTTTAAAAAGGGATGAACCCCTTCCTCTATATGAGGTTGCGTCGGTGGCTGCATGAGGACTGCCAGTGGTGTTTGTTCTTTGAAAGGCACTCCTTCCCGGGAGGCAAGCTCCTTTTTTTCCCCCTGGGTGTGTTGGGGCCCTTGTTTTGGAAACCCATTTTGAATATTTTGAATTTTGAATAGAGGAGGGCTTTTTGGGTTGCGACATGATGACACATGGCAATCGCGACCAAGTCGCAACCACAGCAAGCTGCGGAGCTATCGAGGTGGCGTAGAAGTAAGAGATAGCTGAAGAAAGCAGATGCATGAGGATATATAGAAGAAGACAGAAAGTGGAACACGCAAACAACAAGAGAGAAGCCGGAAGCAGCTAAAGAAGAACACAAAGAGGAACTAATAGTTGTGAAAGTGGGTGAATAAATAGCAGTCACCCGACAGAAAGAAGAAAAAAAGGAAACAAGAGAAGGAATGCAGAGCGACTGAAGGAGATCGGGTAGGATATCTTTGTAGTTCCTAGGGTTCTCTCATTTACCTTTCTGTTATGTAAGGCATCTGTAACATACTGTAAGCTCTCCTTGTGGAAGCTATGTAACTATGGATGTGGATGAAGATATAAATACAATTGCAGGTTGCTGTCCTATTGTGTAATTCATATGCATGCTTGATGGTTACAATGCTTTAAATTTTATTTTCTTAATACCTGCTCTCTCTATGAATGTTCTTGCGTATATACCTAGGTTCATGCACTCAATTCAATGATAATCATGAGTTGCAAATCCTTCCCCTGCTATCGATCTATTCCCTTTCTGCATGTGGTTGCGGCATGCCTCGGGTGAGACTCTCTACTCCTTGGAGTAGGGTGATAATTCCGACGTGGTTCTAGACTATAGCGGATTCCTTTGTTGGCCTCAACCCCTGAACCTGGGTCTTGCCTGCGAGACCTGTTTCCTCGCCAACAAATGGTTCCATTGCCGGGACCCGCATGTTATGAAGGGAACTAGATCATGGTATCGAGGATCTATGAAGGCAAAATATGGAGATGGTGGGATAACCATCTGGACCAGTTCGTTGCTCAGCAAGCGAAGTTGATGAATCAAAAGGAAAGCGTGCTTAAGGATTTTTTCCTTTTCTCAGATTCCACCAGTGATACTTACGAGATCCTCTCGGGAAAGTTCTCTAGTGACCTCGATAATTGGTTGCAGAGGTTACAGGTGAAGGTGCCTAGGGACAGCTCGCGGAAGATAAACCGCAAGTGGGTGCATGGGGATCTGGTGGCTCTACATCGGTTGGACAATGAATTGACCCGCGCGGTGGATTTCTGGGTAGAGACCACTTTGAACGGGTATATTTTAGAGTTTTTCGCAGAATGCTACCAATCCTTCTAAAAGGCTAAAGCTATATTCCGTTCTGGGTTAAGAGGGAAAATTCTCAAGGAAATTCCGTTGTGGATCAAGGCCCTGATGGTGGACGAAGGGCTGGTGGAATTTCAAAAGTCGAGCATGGAAGCGTAAACCTCCAGTGCTGGGGGAAGGGCTGAAGGGACCGATGCTACATAAAGGGTGAAGAGGGGAGTGGGGATGGATGTTGAGGCCGCAAGAAGGTTAAGGGAGCGAGGTTCACATCGGTGGGCGCAGATCGCTGACAGGTGGCGAGAGAGGGTGATACGGGAGTTAAGACAATGGGAAAACGACTAGAAGAATCAAGAGGAGGCGCCTCATCGGATAGGGATTATGGACACTCCAGCGGATACCCTGGAAAGAGAAGGGACTGTTATGGGAGTACGGCGAGTGCATGGGAGCCCAGCTAGGAGAAAAGGAGAGATGACGACTAACGAAGATGATGCAGGAGGGCAGCCCGAAGAAGGTTACGATGGCGAATGGTACGTCGTAATGCAGCGGTTGTTTCAAGAGCGGACGGAATTCATCTCTCCAGGCAGCCCTACTTCCAACAATTTGCATGGCAAGGATCCCTACCTTCCCCTGGTACTTTATCAACCTTTGAGTAATATTTTTGTTAAGTTACAAGAATTAAGTCAATTTCACAGCAGTTCATTGTCGATAGCGACATACGTCAGTAGCAGCGTCACTAGTGGTATTGCATTTCCCAACAGTACAGTTACGCAACCAAGACCCAGCGGATTTATCTGGTTACCCCTTCACAAGTCACTATGGCCGGGTCATTCACTCAGTATCCAGAATTCTCTGGCCGGGGCAACGATGATGTAGAGCAACACTGGTATCTCTGCGAAGCCATATGGAGGGCTCGGCAGACACCAGATGCAGGGAAGCTAATAGAGTTCCAAACCATGCTCAGAGAGAGGGCCCTGTGGTGGTTTATCAAGTGGTCCGAGGCCCATCCTAATCCAGTACTTGCAGACGTAAAGCGGTATTTTTTCCGCGAATTCAAACTACCCCAGACGGACCAGCAGGGTCTGTCCGAGCTCTAGGAGATTAAGCAGAAAGAAGGAGAGATCACATGGGAGCTGATGCGGCGATTCAAGGACACGATTGGGAAAATTAGCTACCCGATCGATCCAAACCATCAGAGGGACTATTTCATCAAGGCTCTACTTCCCTTGACACAAACCCCCCTCACACAGCAGAAGATTGACAATTTGTAGGATGCTTTAGAATAGGCCATGAAGATAGAGGCCATGGCAGGCTACCCTAAGGAATATCGCGGGGGGGGCGGCTCCGCAGGATCCTTCCTTAGTGGGAATACAGCATCAGATCACTAGTCTGACAGAAAAGCTCATGGAAATGCAACCTATAAGACCAGCCAGGTCGAACGTTTGGTGCACTCACTGCCTGGTTGAAGGCCATGTCGCAACCAAATGTCCTAGGCTGCGTAGCATGGGTGTGGGACCCTCTGTTGCGGAAATCCAGGGGGGTCCACCCACGGTAGGTGGCGTAGCAATGAGTCTGCAGGGGGTGTACCCGCCGCAACAGCCCTATGCGGGGTTCCCACCTCAATCGAACACAACCGCTACAGAATACTGTGAGATTTGCCAGACGATGGGACATCCTCCTCGAATGTGCCCGATACTACAGAAGTACTCCACGGTCCCAAACAATTTATACTGTGAGTCTTGTGTTTCCACGATTCATAACACTGAGCAGTGCAGGGCTCTCGACGCACTTGTGAATAGATTGGACCGTCTCTCCTACAGGGTGAACGAGGCTTCCAGGGGAAGAGGTGGCGGTATGCGTGGAGGCCGCATAGGGGGGCTCGGTTCAGTGAAATGTTACAACTGTGACCAGGAGGGTCATGTGGCTCGGGAATGCCCCCTTCCCCGAAGTCCTTGGTGTTCCCAGTGCCGCGTGAATGCACATGCAATAGAGGACTGTACAGAACTCATCAAGAAGTGGGAGGAATGGCCACGGTAGAGAGGCACGAATTTGGTAAGCTCCAAGCCGCTAGGAACTACGCCTCCGACCATGCAGAAGGTAGCAATCGTTACGCGGGGCGGCAACAAGACGGGAGAGGACGCTCACGGGAAGGAGCCAGTCCGGGCTATTCGACCTGCCTCCCTGAAGCAACTGATCTGGCCGGACGTGCAGAAGAAGTATTTCTAGGAAGTGGTGGAGGCTTTTGCTCAGCTGAGGGAAACCGGGGGCCTTGAGGTATCCCCGACGTCGGGCTCTGGAGAACAGCGCGCTACGGGGAACTTGATTGAATATTGGCTACAGTTGTTCCTCAATACTGTTGATGATGCTTCGATGCGGGACCATCTCAAGCGTACTCTGCAGGACGCACTGCAGGGGGATACCAGGCCGAGGGAACCTGTGGACACAGCACCCCAGTATGTGCAGCGTGTCAAGCAAAACAAGCGACGTACGGGAAAATAGTTCCGACCTAATACGCAAGTGGCGGGATTCCAGATCAGCGACACCATGCTTGACTTAGGATCTGACGTCAACATCCTACCGCGGAAGACGTGGGAGGCTCTAGGAAGGCCACGGCTGACATACTCGCCGATCTAGCTTCGCATGGAAAATCAGTACTGCATCATGCCAATCAGCCGACTCGAAGGGGTCGAGGTCGACATTGCGGGGGTAAAGACTTACACGGATTTTGAGGTTATTGATATTATGGGAGACAAGGATCCTTACCCTGCCCTGCTAGGCATCGACTGGGCTTTTGAGAATTACGCCATCATCGACCTCAAAAAGGAGCTGATGATCTTCGAGGACGGCGAGGTCCGGGTCACTCAGCCCCTTGACCCATATCAAGGACCACGATATACTGAAACCGTGGACAACCGGGGGGATGCTCAGATGGTGGACCACCTTTACCAGATGACTACTGAGAAGAGGGAGGACTATATCAACCCGACCGCAGCCGGCTCCGTCAGCTGGCGCAGTGTCCAGAGCTCGGAGCTAGGCTCGGAGCTCGCGTGGGAAGATTGGCAGCAGGGTGGGTACGAGACCATTACGTGAAGATGTGCTGCCATTGCCCGAGGCCGTTGGATTGGGGCTGAGTTCAGAAACTACCCCACCCTGTTGAACATGCAGGCTGTCAATACCTTTATTGCAAAGGTGGAAGACACGGTTCCAGAAGGCCGCAGGATACCACTTCTAGATGTTGCACTACAGTCCACGTCAACAAGGTGGTGGAGGAACCACCGCAACACCCTGTCGCAGTGCAGTTGCGTGGCAGAGGCATTGCGGGCGCGGTTTAAAGAAGACGAAGGCCCTCGATGCAAGCACAGGTACAACGGGGTTTCTGATCTACGGGACCACCTAAAGAGCTGTGAGGACCAGTGGCAAGGTCTGGGATACCCGCAAGAGCTGTGGGTACATCGGATCATTCACTCCTTAGATACCATTCCCCAAGCCTGGTACTTGGAAGAAGAGCAGAAATGGGGAACGGGCTCCTGGCAGGAAGTCACGAACAAGTTTGTTCGGTGCTTCTCGTTCGAGGGAGAGACCGAGTTGGTGACCAGGGAACTACAGGCTATCAAGGGAGTACTGTTTTTCCGCAACCCCGAGCCCGATGGGGGCACATCTGCACCACGTTATGAGGCCAAGCGCGAGTTGGTTTGTCAATGGATTGACAGCTATCCAGACAATGATAGTCTGGAGGACCTCAGGCACTTATACTTCGAAGAGAAGGAAGGCGAGCAGAACATCAATGAAGAACCAACTACCGAAGGCGTCCATTTAAAGCCGCTAAAGACAAAGAAGCTAAACATAGGTACGGAGGACAAACCCAAGCTGGCGACCGTTGGGGATTACTGGGACGAGGAGGCAACAAAGGAGATTTTCAACCTCCTCCAGGAGTATGAGGAATTATTCCCCTCGTCGGTTTCTGATTTGAAGGGCATCAAAGGTGACCTCGGAGAAATGCATATTGTACTGAAACCAGATGCCAGGCCCATAAAACATCGGCCCTACCAGTTGAACCCGCGGATTAAAGAAAAGGTCAAGATGGAAATCGACAAGATGTTGGCCGCAGGTCTCATCTTTCCGGTGGAAGAAGCAGAGTGGGTGAGTCCCATTGTCATTCAGAACAAGAAGGAAAAGGTGGAGATACGCGTCTGTGTCGACTACCAAAGTCTGAACAACGCCTGCATCCATGATCCGTTTCCAACTCCATTCAGTGACGAAGTATTGGATCATGTTGCGGGAAACAAATCTTACTCCTTCACTAATGGTTTTTCTGGCTTTCATCAGGTGCGCATTGCAGAGGAATACAAGACGAAGAAGACGTTCACCACCGAATGGGGATCATTCGCATACCATGTAATGCCGTTTGGCTTGAAGAACGCCCCAGCTGTGTTTTCCCGAATTATCATCGCTGCTTTCTGGGAGTATATCCACAAGTTCTTGGAGGTCTACATGGACGATTGGACCGTTTATAGCTTGCTGAAGAAACACGCCACCCTGTTGCGTATTATGTTTGAACGGTGTCGCCAGCTGCATATTTCCCTGAACTTGAAGAAATGTATTTTTGCAGTCCCTTTCGGCACGTTGTTGGGCCATATGGTATGCAAGCAGGGGGTCTGTGTCGACCCTGCCAAGGTAGCGGTGATCGTCTACATGGAAGCCCCCAAAACGGTGAAGCAGTTGCGGGCGCTGCTTGGGCACACGAGATATTACAGGTGGTTCATCCGAAATTATGCAAAGATCACTGCCCCTTTAGAAAAGCTACTACGGAAGTCTGAAGTATTCCAATGGACAGAGGAGTGTCGGCTGGCCCTTGACACTCTGAAGGAAAAGCTAGTGACGGCGCCTATTCTGGTTCACCCAGACTGGGATAAGCAGTTCCACGTGCATATCGATGCGTCCAGTATTGCACTTGCGGATGTCTTGGCGCAACCCAGGGAGACGAAAGCTGACCACCCAATCTACTTCACCAGCTGCAAGTTGTCTAATGCGGAGAAGAACTACACCACGACCAAGCGGGAGGCCCTGGAAATGGTGTATTCGCTCCAGAAATTTTGCCACTACCTCCTAGGAGGCAAATTCAAGTTCTTCACGAACCACTCTGCATTGAAATACTTGGTGAACAAGTCTGTTTTGGAAGGACGAATCTGTTGCTGGCTTCTACTTTTCCAGGAATTCATGTTTGAGGTGATTGTCAAGCCCAGGAGGTTGAATGTCAGGCCTGATCATTTATCCAGGTTGGAGACGGGGGAGAAGGATGGCTCTCTCGATGATCAGCTTCCGGATGCTGACCTCTTCCGAGTCGAGGTTGTCCCGGATTACTTGGCCGACATTGCCACCTATCTGACCATGGGGCAGTGCCTTCAGCACTACACCCCGCTCCAGAAATGCCAGTTGGTCGTCCGCGCTGCCGAATACCAATTTATTGCGGGGCAACTATACAAACTGGGCCTCAATGAGGTTCTGCGCAGGTGCGTACTTGACCATGAGCGCGACGCTATGATGTGGGAATTCCACAGCGGTGTTGTGGGCGGGCACGTGGGAGCAAAACCCACTATGAGGAAGGTACTCCAGGCTGGACTATGGTGGCCGATGGTCCATGTCGATTGTAAGACATTTTTGAAGCATTGTGATGTCTGTCAGCGAACGGGGAGGCCCTCTCACAGGGATGAGCTTCCGTTACACCCAGTGCATGTGTTGCGGCCGTTCGAGAAATGGGTCGTCGACTTCGTAGGTCCCATAGCCCCGGTCGCCAGACACTCCAAGGCCCGATACATCATTACCACAATTGAATACCTCACCCGATGGGCCGAGGTGGTGGTGGTACGAGACTGCATGGCAGATACAACAGCACGGTTTATCTTTGAAAACATCATCAACAGGTTTGGCTGCCCACGAAGTTTAACCAGCGATCAAGGCACACATTTCATTAATGACACGGTCAAGTCGCTGTTGGACACATTTATGATTCAACATCACAAAATCAGCCCGTACCACTTGCAGGCCAATGGTACTGTTGAAGAATTTAATAAAATTCTTGCAATGGGGTTAACAAAGATCTATAACGCATAGCGGGATGACTGGGATGAACAACTACCAGCGGCACTCTGGGCCTACCGGACTACGGTGAAGCGCTTGACTAACCAGACACCATTTTAGTTGGTGTATGGCTGGGAAGCTATGATCCCCGCCGAGTTCACGGTACCAAGTATTTTAATTTCCACATCTCTCAAGTTCTCAGAAGAAGCGTCGCTCCAAGAGTGCCTACATGAATTACAGGAACTAGACGAGGCTCGGTTCCTAGATGAATTTCATCAGAAGGTTCAAAAGGATAGGTAGAAAGCGTGGCACGATCGCCACATCAATAACAAAGCATTCCAGGTTGGAGGCAAGGTCCTTTTATATGACAGCAAGTTCCAGAAGTTCCTAGGAAAGCTGCAGATGCACTAGTTAGGACCTTACTTTGTCATCGAGATTAGAGCGTCTGGTGCCGTTCGTTTGGCTCAGCTGGATGGTATTGTTTTACCGGGATGGGTGAATGGCGCACGCCTAAAACCCTACCAGGATTAAGTTTATTCCAACATTCATCAATAAATCTCGCAACCGAGAGCACCCGTAGAGTAGCGTAGTCGAATAACTCTCCTGCAACCGAGATGAGCATGGGTAGTGTCTTTCATTCCTGCATTATTTGTCAATAATCGCTCTGTTGCGGAACCACACTGCAACCAACTGTGGTCGGGGAGGGGCGCGTCTAGCATGTCATCCCCATAGGCTTCCTAAATGTGTCAAGGTCAGTCCAGGTCATGTCAGTCAGTACTTGTGTCAGTGTGTAGGATCGTCTAGATTTGCATCATAAATTACCATAATTGGAAGTAACCTTGCCATAATCATTTTTCCATCATCCGCAGTTACCTCAGCCGTCGCGTTCGCCCATTTCCCCATGCCACCGTTAGCAACTGTCAGAATACCCATTGGCACGTGATTGATCGCACGATTATCGCAGAAAAGAATGCCAGTAGGAATTAACTCATTAGGGGGTCTCATCAACTCCACTCGTGCCAGGTGA
Source organism: Pinus albicaulis (assembly GCA_034641835.2). Lineage (NCBI taxonomy): Eukaryota > Viridiplantae > Streptophyta > Pinopsida > Pinales > Pinaceae > Pinus > Pinus albicaulis. The sequence goes on from CM076569.1 coordinate 305,620,138, forward strand.
TGAAATAACTTGCATGAAAACCAAAAGCACGAGAATGTCAAACCAGTTCGAATTAGCAATTGTAGCAGCACCAGAGCAGTTGAAGTTTCAAGACCCACAACACCAAGAGAGGATGCCAAGGCGAATTTTACAGGTCTATCAGCGTCACACCAAAATGTCGAAGGCCATCCCAGCCGTCACTGAACCAGAGCTCGACAGTAGAATTCACAAGACCGAGTCCCTGGTCGGGAAATATGATAATGCAGCCTTGATCGATGCCAACCTTTCAGAAGCTGCCAAATTCCCGTCCCTCCATTGGCAGGTGTATATGGATCACTACTACACCCCAGCCAGAAACTCAGCCAATTGAGTGTTACCAGAGTTCAGGGGCCTTCAGCAATCATCTCTTATGAACTTAAGAAATCTTCTGGTCTTTGGGACCACAGGACCGGCTCTGCAGTGCACACACTTCCTCCTCAGCTGCATCCAGAATGGGTCCTTGTGGCTGAACAAGGAAATTCCCATTCATGCTGAGGATATTCATCGTCTCATAGGGCTTTCGCAGAATGGCGCAGACATCTCGACTGCCTGTCAGACCTCCTCCAAGTGCGCACGAAGGTCGGGAGATGCGGACCTCTATGACAAATATGGCACCCACGGGGGGGGAAAGGAGCCAAGATAGACCTCATCAATAAGCCCGAGATTAGATTCGCCTGCTACCTCATTGTCATCAAGACAATGAGGCACTACACCAAGGGCGAATGCACTTTGGACACTATCTCCATTGCAGAGCACTGTGTCTAGGGCACCAAGCTGAATTGGTGCTCCTTCTTGTTAAAAGAACTGTTCGACGTGTGCGAGGAGAATTATAAGCGCGCTACTACTTTTATTTATGGCTATTTTATCGTTGCTTTTGCCATGTGGAAATGACACACTCCCCTCGTCCGGTTCCCAATGGATATTCCAGAGGGCCAGCCTCTCGTGATGAAGTTTGTTCCATGGAAGGTGTCGGCTAATCCGAGCACCAAACAGGTGAATGCCGAAGCATTCCGGAGCTGGTATGGGTTAATGACGGACATCGTAACCAGCCAGCAATGGGTACCCAGAAACCTACTAGATGACTACAGCGAGCAAGTGTGGTTTGGGGTAAGTCACAGGCAAACTTACCTCCGACCCACTTGCATACCGGAGGACACCTTCCACATGACACTGTTGAAATTCTAGCTGGACGATGCCACCTTCCACCGCGAAGTCTGTTCGTGGCCGAGCGTCACGAGGGAAACCCGCGACGGGATCACCAGGTACAAATTTGACCGAATGTTGCCACTGCAACAGCCTGCCGAGACGGATGCGGCAGCGCCACCACAGGAACTCCCCGAACCGCTCGTCCCCATTGTCCGCCACTTCAACACTTAGGTACGTAATTTCAATGCAGTGGCCCAGGTTATTTCCAGCGGTGCTGCTCTATTCCCTTTATTTTCTGAGTTTCACCTCACTCGCTCCACCTCGTGCCCCCAGACCGCTCCTCTCACCTCCACCATCCCCACTATCCTGTTTACCTCTGCGAGTACAGTCACGACCCCGATGGCAGAGAAAAGCAAGTCTACGGATCCCCCAGACGCCCCTCAAGCCAAGAGGGCCCGCACCACTAAGGCAAATCTAGTGGTGGACATCACTGCTGATGATCCACCACTACCACCAAGCACCAGGGTGCTGATTCAAGACGAACCCCTCATTGACCCATCCGAGTTCATCAATATTCACCTTCCACAACCATCCACCGCCCCGTCCCCCGCTCCATCCACTGGTCATCTGCCTATCAATTCATATGCCCCATCCAATTCATCTGTTACCGTGTCCGACCCCATCATCCGGGAACTCCGTGGTGGGGACCGTGGTGCCAAATTCGACTCTAGTACTGCCGTAATCATACCACCGGTCGACCCTGCGGGAGAACCCCACATTTATTTTACTAATATGTTCACACAACAGACACGCATTGTGTGTGACTCTGCTGAGGCTCAGCCTGAGCCAATGGTCCCTCCACAGCCGGGCCACCTTGATCAGCAAGAATGGCCGGATCTGAACATGGCTGACTCCGCGCACCCAGAGGCCACACCACCATCCCCTCCTCAGCATTCTAATCGATCAGTTGCTAGTGGGCAACCCTTGCAGGAAAGAATGCCAGACCAGGGCGCTTCAGGGACTGCCAACTTAGAGACCTAGGGTATAGCTCAGCTGTACTTATTTATTCAACGGGTGGCCCAGCAAGCCGAAGGGCTTCATTCGGACCTCCAGTAGCGATGCGAAGAGCAGCAACAACAAATTGCCGTGCTTACTGAACAGCGCGACCAGCTCATAACAGAACAGGAGCAGCTGGAAGGACAGATAAGCAATGTCACTCAGGTGTTTTTCGAACTATGGCCACATGTCGGGGCTCATTACCCTCAGCTGCCTCCTGATGTCATGAAGACCAGCCTCTTCGCACAGGCGCTCCACCTCCGGATCGCCTACAACGGCCTACATAGGGAGAACCAGGAGCTTCAAGCAGCATTAGCCGCATGGCCAGCGCTACCCAACCCCGAGATTGTATATTCCGCACCGGTTGTAGCTAAGCAGGGCCAGGCAGCTCAAATGCAGGCGACCCTTAACTATACGGCGCGCGAGGCTTACGACCTCCTGAAAAGTCTTCAGGAGTGTTCACTAGCCCTTACAGTCAAAATGCAACCCATTTCCGTGCAGTTATAGCAGATTTCAAGGGAAATTTAGGAGACCGTGGATCCCGTGCAGTTGGATCAATTATATGCTCAGGCAGACGAGCTCGAAGTCCATATTAAGAAAACCAAGGCCAACTCAGCGGCGGCCAAATGGGTAATTCGTGAACTCTGTCTGCCCATTCAATCCAGTGCCAGATCAATGCAACAGCTAGCCGCTGAGGCTGCGAACCAGCTTAACACGGTGTTAAGGGCTGTCCCTGGCACACATAGAGGAGGCCGCTGTCACCAAGATCGCTGAAGAAACAGATTCACTTATGCAGCGGTGGCAGCAAGCTGTGTCGGCCTTCACTGAGCTTAGAGCTACAGCATTCCGTAGAGTCCTGGAGTTGGGGCCCTTGTTTGAACTATTGCCCAGAGGTGCACAGCGAGAACCGGAACAAGCTGATGGTGCACAGCAAGAACAAGCACAAGACGAAGGCACACAGGGCGAACAGGGCACGAGATCAAGCGGGGCAATGGAGATAGAGACTTTAATTTGTGATTGACTCAGGGACGAGTCAAGAAACTGTAGTCGAGGCCTGTTGGGGCCCTTGTTTTGGAAACCCATTTTGAATATTTTGAATTTTGAATAGAGGAGGGCTTTTTGGGTTGCGGCATGATGACACATGGAAATCGCGACCAAGTCACAACTACAGCAAGCCGCGGAGCTATCGAGGTGGCGCAGAAGAAAGAGATAGCTGAAGAAAGTGGATGCATGAGGATATACAGAAAAAGACAGAAAGCGGAACACGCAGACAACAAGAGAGAAGCCGGAAGCAGCTGAAGAAGAACACAAAGAGGAACTAACAATTGCAAAAGTGGGTGAATAAATAGCAGTCACCCGGCAGAAAGAAGAAAAAAAGGAAACAGGAGAAGGAATGCAGAGCGACTGAAGGAGATCGGGCGGGATATCTCTATAGTTCCTAGGGTTCTCTCATTTACCTTTCTATTATGTAAGGCATCTGTAACGGACTGTAAGCTCTCCTTGCGGAAGCTATGTAACTATGGATGTGGATGAAGATATCAATACGATTGCAGGTTGCTTTCCTATTGTGTAATTCATATGCATGCTTGATGGTTACAATGCTTTAAATTTTATTTGCTTAATACCTGCTCGCTCTATGAATGTTCTTGCGTATATACCTAGGTTCATGCACTCAATTCAATGATAATCATGAGTTGCGGATCCTTCCCCTGCTATCGATCTATTCCCTTTCTGCATGTGGTTGCGGCACGCCTCGAGTGAGACTCTCTGCTCCCTGGAGTAGGGTGATAATGCCGGCGTGGTTCTAGACTACAGCGGATTCCTTTGTTGGCCTCAACCCCTGAACCTGGGTCTTGCCTGCGAGACCTATTTCCTCACCAACAAGGTGACCAGCTCGTTGCGTGTCATGACTTTTACATAGGTATCCACCTTTCTTAGCTCGGTTTTAACTCTTTGTACATTCTGCATAGGGGTGGGCTACTTTTCCTACATCTTGGCTATTAAAATTGGGTAGTCCTCTACTTCATGGTCCAACTGCCTACAATATTTGCATGATGGCCCGGTGGGATTTGGGAATTCTCTGGAAAAGTTCCCTATTTCTCCATATTTATAATAGATTAGCTGCCCATTTCCTCGCCCCTGTGCTTCCTCCCCGACCTCCTCTGCCTCGAGTCGGTGATCCTCCAAAGTGCACAGAAAGTCTTGGCGACGCAGGGTCCGATTGCAGCCTATATAACTTCCCACGATCCATCAATAAGTCATAAGTACGAAATTTCTTCTCATCATGTCCCACTGATTGGTATAATCAGCACCATTGTTTCTTTAGTTCTGGGACATATGCACCTAGCCAAGGGCAATGGTTCGTATCATGTAGTCCTGCTACCCGAAAATCATCACACCATAGCGTAGGTCTGCTTGAACCTGGTCGTAACAGGACAGGTTCCCTACTTGCCCCTGGGCGTACCAGACTAGGTCCTCCTACTTGCATGTAATCCGTCAGCAGAGGGCACTAATCCTTCGTATGGCTAGACACCTGGCATCGTATGCACCAGAGATCTGCGCAACCGTCCTTTCCTTGCTCTTTTTGCAGGTTCTGTATCTCCATATGCATAGCCCCAGGTTATTCTTGGATTTGTTGTACCCCTACTGACGTATCCTCTTGGGTGGCAGCCTCTAATTTCATAGCGACTTCCACAGCCTTCTCCTGTGACTCAAAGGTCTGATGACTCATTGGCGTGCGCAAGTGAGGTAACAACATAGCGATGAACCATTCTGTATACTGTCTATCATCATATTCGAATCCTCCTTTCTTGATTACTTTTTTCAATCGCTGGTCAGCCTCCCATACTAACTCAGATGCACCTTGTTTGAATTCCTTCACTTCTGCTACCAACTAGGAATAAGATTTCGGCTTCCTGAACTGGTGCTTCAAAGCGTCCTTGATATCTTGAATAGATGTGCTCCCATTCTGGGCAACATACCACATATACCAGTCCAGGGTCCTGTCCTCGAAGGCCAACGACATCTACGCCCTCTTTACCGTATCACATGCCACATTCTGCGTAGTCCATACAGAGTCTGCAACGAACCAAAACTAGTCCATATCCTCATCTCCCACCCCCTTGAAGGTAGGTAGTTTCAGATGCGCAACCATATCACTGTCTAGGGGGGGTGGTGGTATAGGCAAATTCTTACCTTTGCGCGGCCTCTGTGGTGACGTAGCTAGGGGATCTTGCACAGCTGGTCCCTGCAACAAATCGTAGGCGGATCTCCCTTCGTTAAGGTTGGTCCAATAGTATTTACCACTACGTGTCGTGCTCCCATCTAGATCCAAGGTCATTCAGTCAGTATGACTACACAGAATGCTCTTTTCGCACAATAATTTCTTGATCAGCAATGGTAACATTCTCAAAAAATTTCCCTGAAACCCTTTGAAGAATCGTCGTTCAGCCTCAGAGTATGATACAAACTAATCAATGGAAAATTCTGTCACAAATCCTCCCAGCACACTATCCACCCAGTGATCCACCGTGTGTGTGATAGTATTATCAGCTTTTTCCAACTGCTCGAGCAGCTTTGGGGTCCATTGAGTGACTCACTCGTTCTTACATCACTTCTAGAATTCCACAAGTCTGGCCAGCCACTCCTGGAGTTCCATCGCAAAAGTTACAAAGAATATTTCGTAGCTTTTAGTAAGGATGTACCTATTTTTCCACCTTTCTGCCGTTAACTTCTCACTGCGATTTTCTTTTACCACGAACTCCTAGATCTGTCTTTCGAACCAATCTTCGATCTCTTTCCTTTCAGGTTTTCAGTATTCTCTTGTCATTACCCAATTCCTCTCTCAAACTTCTTTCGGTCCCGACAACGAAACCATTTTTTGGCTCGAGGGGTCCTGACCCAGGTTTGGTGTGCAAGGTTTGCCAACAAACCCCTATACTACTGGCTCTTTCGATAGAGACCTACTTGCACAGGTCAAAGTCTCACTCGAAGTAGTATGGGTGGGTGCTGGAACTAGGTTTCTGCACCCTGAGAAAGGATTGGTAAGGCAAGCAGAGCTGCGCTAGATCTTGGGATTCCCATATTACCTTGTTCTACGCAGGGTTAACAAAGTCTCTATTCACATCCACGTGCACTAGATCTATAGTTATATGCTTGCTATAACATTAACACAACAATACATAAACAGAACATAATAGATCTAGATCCAAGAACGCAGTATACAGATATTTCGCAGCTTAAGGACAGAAAATGCACAATACAACAATTATTAGTAATCTAGATAAAAGTACTCATAGATTCAGCTCTCTAACAATATTTTGCATTCACTCATTCATCAATTCTTCCTTAAAATTCCAATTCCCTTCCCAACCTGCGCACACAATAGCAGGGTCCGCACACAGCTGGACTTGGATCTCCGCGCACACAGCCAGCAGGAGTTCTTTCCCAAAAAACCCAAACAGATAGCTTAAATCACAATTGACATCAATAGCTCATCATATCCTATCATTTACAATACAAAATTCATCTCTATTTATAACAATATAGCCTCAACTTTCCTATGGTCCGCAACACATGGTTTTTAGACCCCTAGTTTTCCCTTTTACCCAATACATTGCTTTCGAGGCTTTGACCCACCCCAAAACCCCTCTGCTAGATCAAATCTAATTAAAATATCCAAAGTGGACCATTTTCACAGCATGTTAGGAGACCCCATTCCAACAGGCACCTGTGATGCCCCGAGGTGGAGGAGGAGAGGCAAGTCGCTACTGGGATGTGATGGTTGAGGCATGGTTCGAGTCGAACCTGCAAATTTTTTTGGACTACCCATACTTGGTGATGGACTTTAGGGGAGACGTAGATGTGTATCTTCCTGCAGTTTATGCATGGAGCCTAGCATGTATGACTTTTGATGCTTTTCTTCATTTTTGAGGATTTTTGTTATATATAGATCTATATTTCTTTGATGGTGAAACTGGTCCTATTTTTTGTTTCTCTTGTAGATGTGGGTTCTGCAAGGTATCCTACCACCCGCTTGGTGGGTCATCAGCCCTTGAGGAGGGTCCCAGTTGGGGCTGGTCACACCCAGGTTGGGGGGCATGGAGGTGCAGGAGGCCCTTTAGGGGAGAGCAGAAACTTCTAGTGGAGATGTTTCTCTCCTTGCTCATGTGGAGGCAGTCGAGGCATGGGCAGTGGTCGTCAAGGCACGGGTCACAGTAGTTGAGGAGCAGTTGGCTACTGCTGACCTTAGAGTTTCAGCGAGAGAGGCTTGGGCTGAGGCTGCCAATGCTCGTGCAACAGGTCTAACTAACCCATGGAGTCAATTAGAGAGGTTGACTTGGGGCTTTCTGACCCTGGGATTCTTTGCTGATTTGGACGATGTGTGGCTTGAGATAGTGATGGCTTGAGAGAGGGCACATCACCCGAATTTGCACTGTGTGGCACTTGCGGTTTTGGTTACTGCACCTCTACTAGCATCGAGTGCAACCGTGGGTCCAAAGGACCCACCAGGACCTATTATGAGGATGCTTCCTTATTTTGATGACATGTATTTTTTTGGTTGACATGATGGTCAGGGACCTGTTTTGTATACTAGGACTCGTATATTTTTTGATGTATATATGTGACATGTATATTTTTGCAACTGTTATGATGTGTCTAAGGTTATTATTTTTTTTATGATGGATTTTATGTACCTACAATGGATATTTATGTTTTATGACTTTTATGGATGATGGTTTATACGATACGCATTCCAGTCTAGGATATGATTAGCTATGCGATCGGTTGTCTGGTTTTTATTTCTTGGTATATGTGTAAATATAATGTGATCAAAATGACGACTCAACCATCATGCATGAAACTCTTTCCTAAATAGGTGTGAATCTCGTACTTCAAAAACTTGGTTTAACTGCCATACCACTAGCTGGGAATAAAGATAGACATGTATATGGCGAATTCCCTGGTTGGAGGCATCACTTAACAACCTGATGACTGGGTCATATTCTGATTGATTATTGGGAGCTGATTTGAAACATAATCCATTGGTGAGGAATGGTGACCAGTCAGGATATTATATGGCCCAAGCAGCTGTTGCTAGATTTTGCGACCATCTCAAGGCTCCATCAGCGAATCCAAAATAGTGGATGGGGGGACGATCCATCTGTGACACAAGATAAATTTTTAGACCAAGTCATCAATGATTGTGATCATCTCAAAAAAAATTATGTTACATGCATCTTATCTTTAAGGCTGAGACTTCCTACCCTTATGCGTGAAAGTTTTTGAGGTAGAGCCCATTGCCTGATTAACTAGGCATGTACCGTCAGGCTCAGATAGGATGTATGCTCCAGTGAGGAGGAATTTTTTAATGATGTAAGGACCATTCCATAATGTTTTTAACTTCCCAAGTCCTAAGGCTACTTTTGCAACATCGTAGTGGAGGAATAAATCCCCCTCTAAAAATGAGAGAGGGGTGATTTTGCAGTCGAATGATGCTTTTTCACTTTCTTTGTGTGCTTCATTATGTTGGAGATACTCTCATCAATTTTCATCGATGAGTTCTAGCTTTACCAACCGTTTCTCTAAAGGTTGGGTACTTTCGAGGAGTTCGATAACTACATGTAAGCTAGGGATTTCACGTTCAATGGGAATCACGACCTCCACTCTGTATACCAATTGGAAAGGTGTGAATCATGTTGAAGATTTAACCATTTTGCGATATGCCCACAAGGCTAAAAATACCATATGGTGCCATTTAGATTTATGGTTGTTGACCATACGCTGTAACATTGTTTTGAGTACTTTGTTAACATCTTCTACCTGACCATTGGACTTGGGGTAGTATGGTGACACAAACTCATGCATGAATCCTAGATTATGGGATAGCTTTTGGAATATTTTTTTTTCAAAATAATTTCTGTGGTCAGAGACTAATACCTTATGCATGCCGAATCATGCGATGACATGGTTGAAGAGAAATTATGTTGCGACATCTGTCGTGTTGTCATATTTAGGAATATCTTCTGTCCACTTGGTGAAATAATCAATGGCTACAATAATTTATTTGTGATTACCGGATGATAGAGGGTTGCAAGTCATAAATTCAATTCCCCATTTGCAAAAGGGACCCGCTACAGTGACCGGGTGTAGATGAGCAGGAGGTTCTCTTGCCTTGTGGGCGAAGCATTGGCATAGATCGCACCGTTTGACTGCTTGGATGCAATCGTGGAATAGGTTGGGGAAAAAATAACCATGCTGCAAGACTTTTTGGGTAGTAGCCATCCCTGAGAGTTGGTCGTCGCAAGCCCCACTATAGCAGTCATTAAGGGCTTGCTTATCTTGGTCGTGTGTGAGACACCGATGTAAAACAATGTCAACACCTCTTCAATAAAGGATGTCTCCCATGAGAAGGTACCGAGGGGCCTGGTGGTGTATTCGCCTTCAGTCATCACGGGTGATCTACGGCTTGAACTTTTGGGTTTGCAAGAATATGAGGATGTCATCGTACCCAGGGTCCTCAGTCATCACTAAGAATAGATGTTCATCCGGTAGTGAGTCATTAACTGGGGAACCTTGAGTCAGGATTCGAAGGTCAGTGATGAACTCAACTAAGACTAATGTTTTTTTTTCTCTTGGGGGTGCTAAACTGCAGGTCAAATTCTTGTACTATGACTACCCATCGAGCGTGCTTGTGGTTCATCAAAAATTGGGTTAGAAAATATCTCATGGGGTTGATAGTTGTTATGATTGTTGTAGTCCTTAGGATGATGTAAAGCCGAAGTTTTTGTACTACGTGTACTAGGGCTAGGGCAGTTTTTTCTTCTGGTTCATATTTTAAAGCAGGGCAAGATAGGTCCTTACTGACATAATATATTAAGTGTTCTTTATTATCCAGCTCATCTTGGAATAATACCCTAGCTATGGTTGTGTCTAATGTCGATAGATATGAGGTGTAGTATTTTTCATAATTGGGTGGACTGATCAAAGGGGTTAAAGAAAATGTGTCTTTTACTGCTTCAAATGACTTTTGAGCCTCATCATCCCATTTGAATGGAATGTGCTGACAGAGTAGGCATAGGAAACCTTGCGCGCAAGTGGCATAGTCAGGGACAAAGTGTTGTAAGAAGTTGGATTTCCATTACAGGCTTTGAAGTTTCTTGAGAATTTTGGGTGGTGGCACTTCTTTGATTACCTAGACCTTGAGGGGGTCAAATCTCATCCCTTTTTGGGATACAATTAATCCTAATAGTCTACATGCATTAACGCAAAATACACAATTGAGGGGTTTCAAGCATAGGTTATAGTGTCGACACCGTTGGAATACCAACCGTTAGTCCTCCAGATGGTCACTTCGTTTTTTGCATTGTATGGTTAGGTCATCCAAGTAAGCTAATATGAGGTGATCCAGGTCATGAAATATATAATTCATGGCCCGTTGGAAGGTGGATCCATAATTTTTAAGACTAAAAGGCATAACTTGGTACGTGAATGTGCCCCAAGGGGTAGTGAATGTCGTCTTGTACCGATCTATGTGTCAGATTTGAATTTGGTTGTACCCTGAGAATCCATCCATGAAGGACAAGGCCTCATGTCCAGCGTAAGCATCAATGACATGGTCGATAAATGGGGTAGGGTAGTTGTCCTTGGGACAATGTTTACTCCAATCTAGAAAATTGGTGTAGAATCGGATGGTGCCCTTTTTTTTCATGACAAGTACAGTGTTGAAAACCCACGATGTGTAAGTGATTAGGTAGATGAACCCAACTTTTCGAAGCTTGTCAATCTCTTGCTTGATTTTTTCTACCTTGGATGGGTGTAATTGACACTTATTTTGGTGGACTGGTGGTACATCAGGCTAGGTGTCAATGTGGTGTTCTACGATGGTGGGCTAGGCCCTGGAATTTCCGAATAATCCCATGCGAAGATATCCCTGTACTCTTGTAACAATTTTATATAAGCGACTACCTCATCTGGGGAGAATTCTACCCCTAGCAATATTTCTTCAATTTTGCCTCGTTTTCTTGAGATTTTCACCATAATGGTAGGTGAAATATTCGACATATTCCCTTCTTCAAAAGCATCGAGCGCTGGGATAGGATTTTTTAACCAGTCTACCTTCTAATATGGGAGGAAGTCTTTGGATTCAATGGTGTATATATCCTAGGTTTTTGGGTTGGTAGGCTGGAATGTTTTTCTGGAAGAAAAAATGAGTGGTGATGCATTGAGTCCCATGGGAAATCTGGTTCCTTCATAGCCTCTATAATATCTTTGTTAGAGTGAAAAAATATTTCTAAGGAGGAATTGGTTTGTGCAAGGCCATGAGGAATTGGTTCAAACCTAACAATGCTAGTTGATAGACATGAATATGATTTTGGAGTTGATGCCATGGAACGAGACGAGGTTGACAGGGTGTAGACAGGTTAGGTTTGCACCGTCTACCATACTACTATTGTTGTGGTAGTTGCAACAATCTTGACACCAATGAAAGATGAGAAAACAACACAATCCATGGTTCCCATGCATGATGAGATGAATCATATATGGTATTTTGTGTTGTCAGTGTTAAATGGTGGAATAATTTCCATTATGGTTGTTTTTTTGAGAGAAAACTCATGCTCTTCTAGCAGCATACTAAGGGTACGCGCACATTCTTGGACTTAGAAGTTTTGTTGAATGCAGAGGTGCTGAAATGTTTTGATCATGGGAAACATCTCTGTTTCATGGGTATGGCTCGTGCAAATGGTTCATGGAGTAAAGGTGCCTATCAAGTAAATGGTGTGAGAATAAAATCTACTCACCATGCTCGAGGTGGATGCTTGGAGATGATTAGGAATTTGGGAATTTTGGTGCCTTTTCCATCTCTGATTCTTTGGTTTTGGTTGGTGTGGCTTCTTCAGGGAATTCAAACTCAATGTTTCCTTTGATGCTCGTAACATTCGGAGGTATTCACATTTCATAGTGTGGTGGAATTCTGTGCAAATCCTGCAATAGAAGCATGTGATCTTCTCGTGATTAGGGAGATGGATCTATGGTATGTTAGTGACCATGCGAAGAATGTCAGTGAGTTTCTTAAGTTCTTAACATTGGTTGACCATGTGGTATTTTCTATCATATAGAGCACATGTTTTTCTTGGTTGATTTCGTGCCCTGCTAGGATTATTGGACGCCTTAGCCTCTTATGGTTTTGGTGATGATGGGTGGAAGGCTGCATCGCGCCAGGTTGCCTAGGTTCAAAATTAGTTACATCAGAGAATTTGTTGACCAATGAGAGTATGGTATCTAACATAGGTCAAAATTGGGGGATGTAAGTACCATTAGGGGAATTTTGAGGTCTAAAATGGGCCTCCTAAGGAAATTATAAAATAATAGTGGAAAAAATACAATAATATTTGATTACATCATCAAATTTTAGTGGGAAAAAGAAAAAACTACTTTTCCAACTCATATTTTCAACTTATCTCCCAAAGTTTTTACTCAAATTTCGAGCGGGAGTACTCGTTGGATGAAAAATTTAACTCCTCATCCAAGGAGTATCATGTTGCATACTTTCGATGGATTCTACTACATGAAAAATGAGAAATACATGAAAAATTTCATTGCAATCATGTTTTTTCATGTATTTCTCATTTTTCGTGTGGCAAGGTCCATCAAGAGTATGCAACATGGGTACTCCTTGGATGATGAATTAAATTTTTCATCTAATGAGTAGTCCCGCTCCAAATTTGAATAAAAAATTTGGGAGATAAGTTGAAAATACAAGTTGAAAAGTAGTTTTATTATTTTATTATTTTTTAATGTTTTTACCCTTTTACCTAAAAACTGGTAGATCACCCCCCATGGTTGACATCATCATATTGAATCCTATTGGTTCTTATAAAGTTTATTTTGGTGGTACATTTTTCTTAGGGGGTCCATTTTAGACCTCAAAATTCCCCTAATGAATTTCGTGCGTGATGGTTGTCATCAAAAATAAGACAAGATTGTTACTCTTTGGTTCTCCACTCCATTTGGACTACTGGAGTAATTGGGTACCATTTGCGAAATGATTGTAAATACGAGCATTGAGCGATCAAATGATTGCGGACGTCGCACAATGCACAGGCTGGGTTTATTCATGGAGGGTGGTTGGGGGCAATAATCTGCCCCCTTGTTGGTCGTTTTGTTAGAAAAATTATATATTATAGAGCAATGCAACACATAAAATATGTGGAAACACAAACACAAAAAACATATAAAACAAGAGAGACATAGATATGCGTGGTTCACCCAATTTGGTCTATGTCCACCCTGAACAACCAGTCCTTCCTTTATATTATCCAGAAAAATGAAGAGACACAACCTACAATAGATCCATTGTAATATCCTTTGTTCTCTCTCACAGTATCCCTATCTGTTTCTCGCTTTGAGAATATACATATGATACACAACCGCAACACAATACCCTCATAAAAAATGAGGGGTTGCCTTCTAGGGAAAAAAACCCTAAATTAAACATTACTTATACCATCAGATCATCTGCCTAATGAACGACCCAGATTGACTAGAAATTACAATACTTTTACAAGGCAATTTTACATATGTTTTTAGCTTTGGGGACACTACGCCCGAAACCCCCCACCACGGGGGGGGGGGGGGGCTCCATAAAGTCGCAGCAACCCCACTGGACCCCCCAGGAAGCATTTAATTATGGGCATCATTGCCGCCTCATTAAGAACAAGGGTCCAACGCTGTGATATAAAATAAATAAGATAATCAGGCTCCACACCCAACAATCTCCCACTTGGAGACTGATTGTAGCAACTCCACCACTGCTTCATTTGTTGGACAATGACTCCACTTTGGACCTGGATGTTTCTCATATTCATCATCATACTTGAATACCATTTGAAACTAGGCATAATCTTAGTTTCCCCCTGGTTACAACTTTTGTTAGCATATCTACAGGATTCTGGCTAGTGTGTATCTTTTCCAGCTTCAATTGTCCATCTTCCATCACTGACCATATGAAATGTTACTTGAGCTATATGTGTTTAGTACTGGAATGAAATGCTGAGTTATTTGCAATATGAATGGCACTTTGGCTATGAATTTATAACGTTCGCATATCATACTTCTTCCCCAATTTATCCATAAACCTTTGTAACCAAATCATTTCTTTACTAGCCTCTGTAGCAACAACATAATCTGCTTCTGTTGTTGAAAGTGCAACAACACTTTGGATTTTTGAAACCCAACTGGTAGTTGTTCCACCTACAGTAAATACATACCCTATAGTGCTCCTCCTGTTTGAACCACCAAAATGATTGATTTGTGGTACCTCTCAAATATCTGAGAATCCATTTCACTGCCATCCAATTTTATTTTCCTCGATTTTTCATGTACCTACTTACAACTCCCACTACATGTGAAATATCAAGCCTTGTGCAGACCATTGCATACATTAAGCTCCCAACTGCTGATGCATATGGCACTTTAGACATATAATCCATTTCTTCTTGGGTCTTGGGGCACATTTCCATACTAAGTTTGAAATAGCTAGCAAAAGGTGTACTAATTGGTTTTGCATTCTGCATATTAAATCTTTTCAACACCTTTTGTATGTACTCATTTTGAGACAATGTTAATTTGCGATTTTTCCTATCTCTAGTTATTCTCATACCAAGGATTTGTTTTGAAACTCCCAAATCCTTCATTGCAAATGAATTTTCCAATTTTCTTTTGAGCAAATTTATTTCCTACATGTTAGACCCTGCAACAAGCATGTCATCTACATACAATAACAATATAATATAGTTGCCATCATTTAGCTTTTTCAGATAAACATAATGATTAGAGTGACATCTAGTATAACCTTATTCATACATAAACCTACCAAATTTTAGATACCACTGCCTTGGAGCCTGTTTTAAGTCATACAAGCTCTTCTTTAACCTGCACATTAATTTTTATTTCTCTTTGACCTCATATCCTTTTGGTTGTTGCATATAGATCTCTTCCTCCAAATCTCCACGGAGAAATGTTGTCTTTACATCTAACTGTTCAAGATGAAAATTTTCCGCTGCTAAAAGACTTAAAATAGTTTTTATTGAAGTCATATTAACAATAGGAGAACATATTTCATGAAAATCAATACCTTTATTCTATGCAAACCCCTTCACCACAAGTCTATCTTTGTACTTTTGTTTTCCTCCATCTTCTTCCTTTAGCCTGTAAACCCATTTATTCTACAATTTTGTTTTACCTGTAGGCAACCTGACTAAGTCCCAATTCTGGTTATGTAATAAGGAGTCCATCTCTTCTTTCATCTCTAGCTCCCACTTCTTCCTGGTTTCAACCTGCATTTCTTCTTCATAACATTCGGGTTCACCAGAATCAGTCAAAAATAAATAATATAATGAAGGAGAGTATCGTTCAGGGGGTCTACTTATCCTGGTAGATCTTTTGACACCATTTTCAGGTGTTTGAGGTGCATGTTGCTGGTGTGGTGGTTTTTGTTGTTGTCGTTGTTGATTATTATTATTTTCAGGCACCTTTACTTTTTTTGTGATCTCATTAAGAACTGTGTATTCTTTGTTTTCTTTTTCCTGTTTCTTTTCTTGCAATTGATTCTTATATAAGACATTTTCATTGAATATTACATCTCAGCTCCTAATGATTTTGTGATTTTCATAATCATATAAGCGATAGCCAAAATCATTAACACCATATCCAATAAAGGTACATTTCTTTGATTTTTCCTTAATCTTTGTTCTATTTTATTTTTTAATATGGACAAAGGCCTCACAACCAAAAGGATTTAAAAAAGAGTAGTTTAACATTTTACCTTTCCATGCCTCCTCTGGAATACCACCATCCGAGGAACTTGAAGGCCCTCTATTTATTAGATAAGCAACAGTATCTACAGCATCTGCCCAAAATTGTAAAGGAAATAATGTATGTAATCTCATGCACCTTGCACACTCTATGATTGTTCTGTTCATTCTTTCTAACACCATTTTCTTGTGGTGTTCTTGGAACTATATTCTCTCTGCAAATTCCATGCTCTGAACAGTACCTATCAAACTCTTTGTTGCAATATTCACCTCCATTGTATGATGTTAGACACTTCAATTTTTTTCCTATCTCAATATCAACCAAAGCTTTCCATTTCTTGAAAGTATCAAATACATCAGATTTATTCTAAATACAATAAATCCAAGTTTTTCTATTTGCATCATCAATAAAAGTAACATAATAACGAGAGACACCGAGAGATGATACCTGAGTAGGTCCCCATACATCTGTATGAAAAAGCTCTAATTTTTTTCTCTTATTTTCTTTCCCAACTCTAAGAAATATGACTCTCTTTTGTTTTCCATAAATACAATTCTCACAGAAATCCAAATAAATATTCTTCAGACCTGGAAAAAAAATTATTGAGTGAAGAATCTTCATCTCCTTCTCACTCATGTGTCCAATTCTATGATGCCTTTATGTTGCATCTTCTCCTTTGGAACTTAAAGCATTAACAGAGTTAGAAGTACCATTGCATAAATACAATGTACCAAGCTTTTCACCTTTTTCCATTACCAAGGCTTACTTGGTGACCTTCCAAGTTTTATCTGTTAACGTTTTCACACAACCTTCACTGCTTAACTGCCCTGTTGAAATCAAATTTTTCTTGAGAAATGGGATATGACTTACCTCCTTTAATAGCCATTGGTTTCCATTCTATTGTTTTATAAGAACTTTACCCATTCCAACAATTTTACATGGTTTTTCATCACCCAAACGAACTTGTCCAAAATCTCCTTGAACATAGTCATGAAAATATTTCTTATCAGGTGTGGTATGGACTGAGGCCCCTGAATCTACCACCCAGGAATAAGTAACATTTTCTAAAGAAAGAATCAAATAATCTTGTAACACATCACCTATCACATTTGCTTCATGATTGTTTTCTTTCTATGCATCTCCTTCTTTTCCCTTCTGAGATCTACAGTCTTTCTTTAGGTGTCCTTTCTTTTCGCATTTCCAACACACTATCCCCGATCTAGACTTGGATCTACCTTTCCTTGATTTAATACGATATCCTGAGCTCTTTCCTATTTCCATTTTTCTTCCCCTAGTCTCTACACTCAAAGAATTACCCAATGCTTTACCGAAACTTTTCTGTCGCATTTCCTCGCTAAGGATAGCACCGAAAACATCATCAAACTTTAAAGTACTAGATCCAGAGATAGAGTTACTAATGTCCATAACTAAACCATTCAGACTTTCTAGAAATGAGCACAGAAATAACAGATCTCTTACTTCATCATCAAATTTTACCCCTTCAGAACTTAAGTGATTGGAAACCATATTAAAATTATTTAAATGGTTTGCAAAAAACCCACCTTTCAACATCTTCATATTAAATAAACGTTTCATAAGAAATACCGTGTTTGAGGCCAAGGGGTTTTCATATAGTTTTTCCAACGCCTTAATCAAACCCTATATTGTTGTTTCCTTCAAAATATTGAAGGCTATTGATGCCGTGAGGCAAGACCATACTGTTCCAAGTGCCTTTCTATCAAGAATATCCCATTCTGTGTCTATCATAGTCGTTGGCTTCTATGTTTTTCTGCTCAATGGTAGGTACAGATCTTTCTGATACAAATAATCTCCCATCTGCATCTTCCACAGTGGGAAGTTTTGGCCATTAAATTTATCAACCCTAAACTTACCATCTTCTGCCATTTCTCCCACTCAAACCAAGAACCCTTCTTTCCTGCGAGTTTATCAGCCAAATAGACCTTCAGCTCTGATACCAGTGGTTAGAAAAATTATATATTACAGAGAAATGAAACACATAAAATATGCGGAAATAAAAACATAGAAAACATATAAAACAAGAGAGACATAGATATACATGGTTCACCCAATTTGGGTTACGTCCACCCTAAACAACCAGTCCTTCCTTTATATTATCTAGCAAAATGAAGAGACATAACTTACAGCAGATCCAATGTAATGTCCTATATTCTCTCTAATAGTCTCCCTATCTGTTTCTCGCTATAAAAATACACATACAATACACAGCCGCAATACAATACCCTCATACAAAACGATGGGTTGCCTTCTAGGGAAAAAACCCTAAATTAAACATAACATCTACCATCAGATCATCCGCCTAATGAACGGCCCAGATTGTCTAAAAATTACAATACTTTTACAAGGAAATTTTACATATGTTTTTACCTTCGAGGACACTGCCCCTGAAACCCCCCACCAGGGAGGGCTCCATAAAGTCGTAGCTGCCCCCTGGACCCCCTAGGTAGCGTTTAATTATGGGTGGTGTTTCCGCCTAGTTAAGAACAGGAGTCCAATGCTATGATATAAAATAAATAAGATAATCAGGATCCACACCCAACACATTTTTCTGCTATTATGAAAAGGATGGACGTGGTTGCCTTATTCTTTTGAGTTTTCGAACTTTCCTCTAAGTATGAATCTGATCTGTCTGCTGCAGTGAGACAGGTTATGTCATGGCGTAAAAAATTTAACATTGAATGGAAGCATGGGATGTAGGGACAACAATGAACCAGGTGGTTATCTAAACACACTCATCACAAATATTGGACTACTTGAAGCCTTTCGTGGTGTACTGGGTTGAATGGGTACCATATTTGAAATAAATCTAGAGCTACACAATCTGCGATGAAGTGATCTAGTTCATCACAGAGTGCGCAGAGCTGGACTGGAGCTTGAGGATGATTACATGGAAGAGGTGGTCATTCAGGTGACCATATTTCCTCTAATACATATAATATGGTCCATGTTTCTTCCGTACTTTGAGTTATAATTCTACTTATGGATTCTGTCTGAGCCGGCTAAGTTCAGGTTTTCAGTGATGAAGTGTCGCATCAAATCCAACATACACCGTAATCGATGGATATGGGGACAATGACACATGTGGTGGTTTCTTTGAAAAACATGACAGGTATGCCGTTGATGCTGTTAGACTCCTATACCAATAGGTGTCATTTTTCATGATTGACTTGTTGAACTATGAAATATGTCAAACCTTTTTCTTGTTGCAAAGGTGTTCCATATTCTTAAAAAATCAAAAAATCAAAAAATTATAAAAAATGTAAAGAGGGTATACCCTAAAAGAAAAATCAAAGGGTTAAAAAATAAAATTGGCCAAAAAAGTGAAAGAAAATGAACCCCACCAAAAAATAGACCAGGAAAGTGTGCAAGTCTAAATGCCACTACTTTTTGCTCTGATGTAATAAACAAAATTGTGTGCAGCTTGTCAAACTTTTGCCACAGTTTATGAAGAGTCAAACTGTTTAAACTTGACTCATTCATTTTTCAATTTCATGTTGTAGAGTAGAGAATAAATATCTGGCCAAACAGTTTAATCTTGGCAGATAAGTAGATAGGTAGAGTAAATAAAAGGATCTCAATAGTTTAATCTGAGCCCTTGGATGTAATAAATGTAGACTTAGATAGGTTTTCCATGTAAAAGAAAAAGAAGATTGATAAGGGTTTGCCAGTCCAAGTGCACCCTAATAAAGAAGAGAAAATGGTAGGGTAAAGTAAGTAGGGTAGGTAGATGTTGTTGCAGAATTACATGTGATGAATGATGGTTCTAAATGTGTTCAATTTTACTTTCATCACAAGTACAAAGGCAGATACTACATTGGAAAAGTTCACAGCAAAGCAAAGTCAAGATTATTAACTTCCCCTTCATTTTTCCCTAAAGATTTCACTAATTTCCCCTAAGTGCTAAGGTATTTGAAAATTAAAGGGGCTCAAGGAATTTCCTTGACTTTTGGAGGGACCGGACCCTCGGCCCAATAATTGAAAAAACCTAAGTACTTGAAATCATCCATTATCACATTCATTCACCTCTCAAAAATCTTTTTCTAAGTAAAATCCCATTTTACTTAGGAAAATCCTTCAATATTTCATGAAAAGCCCTCAAAATTACTTTTATTCTAAGTTTAAGTGATGAAAGTATAATAATGCCATTTACTTTTGAAATCTTCACTTTCTTGGCTATATTTAAGTATTTTGAGTTTACATTGTCCCTTGTCATATTAACTCTAATTTATATATTAACTCCCTATGAAAATCACCTTGTCCTATTATATATAAATCCTTTTATAATAATATCCCCAAAACCCTTATATTATGACTTTTTAGCCAAAAGTATTTAATTCCTATTTATTCAAATCAAAAACCCACAATATACCCCCTTTTAGCTAAAAAATATATCTTTAGTTCTATTCCCGCCCCTTATGGTAATTGGATTAATTTAATTCAATTATCGTATAATAAAAAATATATGAAAAACATTTAAACATATGTATATATGTTTAAAACAAAAAATAAATCCAAATTTTAATTAAAACCAAACTTTGAAAATAGTCCATCCCCGTGCATTTTTCATCTCTGACGATACAAAGAGATTAATTAATCCCCACGATTAATTAATAATCCAACCCGCCAATCAAACTCCGCCCGATGAGTTTAATTGATAGTTAATTACGTCGGATCCACACCATTAAAACTCTGCCATCTCCCTGTCTCGTCAACCGTCCGATCGACCCATCAAATATCTATGACCCTCATCTATTTCGCTGGACATCTGCGTACGAAAGATAACGTGCGATGGCCAAGCGGTTTTTCAAACAGTGTCGTGCTACGTGTCAGTCGTTGTATCGCATCGCTGCCCTTCTGCCTAAAACCGCCTTCCTTCATAAGCAGTGCAATAGAAACCACTTACCACCTTTCCGATCGTGACATGTCCACTCTACCATGCTGACGTCATCCAATAAAATAATAAAAAATTTCGCCACCCATTGACTTTGTGAATAAAACAAATCTGCCCGCGTCATTTTCATTATCTCGTGCACGAACCAGTCTCCCATGCAACCAGTTTCAAAAATCAACTGTTGAAACCTGCCGACCGTTACTTTGCTAAAGAGAATCGAAAGTCAAGGATTCCAGTGTTCTTCCGCCTCAACCAGTACCTGTTCAAATCACTGTTCATTCAAAGCTTACCCGCCAATATCAACCGTTTACCCGTTTAAACACAAACACCCTAGTGTTGCTCATTTTCACTTGATTGTGCAGTAAAACCCTTTGTAACCCAGCTGCGCCACCTGAAGCTTTTTTTAACCAATTCGAGCATGGTTTACCTCCCAAAAATCATTCTAGATTCACTCCACAGACATCTCAAAATCAAATGAAACCTTTTCGACCTCCCCTGCAAACCAATGCTTTCTTAACAATTTGTTTTGTTTTACAGGTGATCAGAAGACCACATCCTTGGATAAACAGTCTTAATACTAGTCATAAGACTTGTTTACTCCAAGATTGTTATCAAATCTATTCAAACAGAGGTTAGAAAGCATAACAGCTAAAGAGTATCAGTGGTTAAAGTGTATCAGGTAAAAGTCAGAATGAAAGTTAAAATGAAGTTACAGAGCAGTCAAAGGTAAACAGTAAAAGTAATTACAGAGACAGTAAAATGGTAAAAACAGGAAATGAAAATACTTTCATCAACATTGAATTTTGTCTAAAGTGAAAGTAAAATAGTCAAAAGAACAAAAAAGTGAAAAGATGAAAAACACATCAAGAAGGAATATTTTTGCAGAAATTGCATGTTTTAGTCATTGTTTTGCAGACACTATTGTGATCAATCCAAGATGAATTTTGCAAAAATGAAGTAGGTTTATGTTCTTAAGAGGACCATCTACAAAAACCTCTCTCACTTTTCTAACAACTATTATGGTTTTGGAAATATTAAACAATGTTGGAAAGCACTTTTTGCAGAAAATTCTTGTTAAGTCATAATTTTGCATAGAAGCTTGTGGCCAATCAGAAATACATCTTACAAAAATGAAGGAGGTTTTTGTTCCTAAGAGACCCATCTACAAAAACCTATCTCAGTGTTTTCACAGTGATTTCAAATTGAGAGATAAATGCACATAGTTACAGGCTATTTTTCAAACTCTGTAAAACTCTGTTTTACACATATTTTTGCAGAGCATATTGTGCACATTTTGAGAAGAATTTTAGGAAACTGAAATAGGTTTATCTCACCAACATATTAATACACAATAACCTCTTTCACTTTGTACATATATATTACGGATTGAGAAATACAAGAATATCATTGAACCCCAATTTTGCAGAATTGTTGGAGCAGAATGCACAAAGAAAGGAAGCAGTTAGTGACTTGGATGCCTTATCATCAACTAAGAGTTGAATAAAATTCGAATTATCTTCTTTTTCATCACATATCCATACAAAATAGTGCCAAATAGATGCATTAGTTTGAGTTTCCTTTACTTAAGTTCTATTTATGTAAAATAGTTGGAGAGATTTGTGAACTAATCTTGATATTTTTTCAAGATATTTTAGTTTAGAATTTGTATAAATACTTCACTCTTGGAAGTATTGGGGGTGGATTCTTCTACTTTGCTATAACATTGACTTTTGGAATAAAGTGCTTTTTGGATAAATTTCTTCGTGGCTTGCTGGATGATGAATTGAAGCTCAAGACTTTTTGCAGGATTCATGTGTCAGACTACAGTTCAATAAGTCATTTCTATCCTATGTCTTAAGTTTTATATCTGTTTATAATATCACTGTGTTCCATTTCTGAATAATTGACATAAAAGAATAAATCAGAACTTACTTAAGTGTACTCTGATTTCAATTGTGATTATTCTAAATGTTTTCTTCTAAATTGGTTATAAACAATGAATTCTTAATTGCTCTTGTTTCGCTGGTTTAAACATTTTGATTACTATAGTAAAGAATTCTTAACTGCTTTTTATTTGTAATCATTCACTTTCTTTCTTTGAACATGTTGAAAGATTCTTAATTGCCTTTCATCCCTTCAAAATCCATTCCATTCACTTTAATATCTAAAATTGTTCTCTGTTTGGCTATCTTGCCCTGCAAATCCATCTTGTGTGTAGAAACTTAATCCAGTAAAGCCATCTTTTCGACTCCATAGCCCAATGGCCTAAAAATACTTAATCTTGCCCTCAGTTGGCAGATTCCACCATTCAAATTTAAACCAAATTTCTTGGACTTATAACTAGCCTAAAACTTTCTAAAAACAAAGCTAAATTTTAAAGAGAGAGCCCTCTCTGGATACAGATTGGCTAGATTCTGTATCTGAAGGTTGGTTAGTGGTTACCTGGGTTTCTTTCCTTTTCTTACAACTTCAAGGAGGGCCTGAGTGATAACATAGTGGCGACCATACTGGGGACCTGAATCATTTTATTGTTACGATTGTTTGATTTATAAACTACAGACGAAGTCTGAAGATTAGCCAGGTAGCCTTTGAAATGCTTTTGCTCTGCAATTGCATAGTAAATAAATGCTACTTCAGTCAATCTCCGGTCTAGTTTATAGACTGAACTTTGGTTTCAAACATTTCATCAGTTTCTCTAGTTTAATAAGTCTTTAAGAAAGTTTAAATCTCATATCTAAAGCCTCTTAAAGAAATCATAGAAGTTGTTTCGAAAATTCATAAAAAAACAAAATAATCATAAAATACTCAAAATTTGGTTTCCTGAAGAACTAACTTTTTCTTCAGAATTGTTTTACAGGTTTAGATTTGATCTATGATGGTGGACAGGGATCAGACACACAAAGGTTAAAATCATCCACCTGGCGACTCCAAAATCAATCTCACAATCAAGACTCCACTGGAGGAATGAACCTGGAAGAACAATATGGAAAGATCAGGCTTTCAACTTGGATCTTAATCCAAGACATTATGTTCTTTCACGTTAAGAACGGTTTTCAATATGTATTGTATTTTATATAATGATCTAACTTGGTTTTACAGATATCGTGGACTTTCATTATGGCTGATTTTCAAGATGATCCAAGAATAAAACGAAGATATGCTCCCATGAGCAGAGATCACATACCTGGATTTCCACACAAACTACCGAAGGTAAATTGGGGTGAAAATCTACCCATGTTTCAAGATGAGAATATTGATGATCCTTTACTACATCTCATTAAATTTCATATACACTCATCAAGATTGAAGGGTGATTGGCATGAGGATTGCCTCATGAAGATATTCATGGGAACCTTAGAAGGAAAAACAAGGGAATGGTACGAAGCTCTCAAACCTGCAAGTTTTTTTTCTCTAAAAGATTTTCATAAGGTATTTTATGAGCATTACAAAGAAGATTTTTCATCTTTATCATTAGCTGAAAATTGTTGTGATCAAGCTGAAGATCTTATAAATTACCTTAAAAATATTGATGAAGATTTTGGAAATTGGTTTCCTAAAAATTTATTAGAAGAAGTCCAAAACTTTCGTTCTCAAGTTAAATGTCATAATAATCAAGAGGAGTTAAACAAAGATGAAATAAGTCATGAGATAAATCAAGATCCACAAAACCCCTCTGTATTAACAAATGATGTTTCATTTAATGTTTTGAATGGAGTTAAAGACAATAATCAACTTCATGATCAACTTTTAGATAAGGGAAAAAGCAATTGTCATTTCAATCTAAGAATTCAGAGATTCCCACCCCCCCTCACCGAAGAAGAAATCAATTTGTTTCTAAACATGAAACCATCCTCAAAATATTTACATAATGAAGAAATTGTTTCTACTTCTTCTAATGTTGATGAATGTACAAAAGTTTTTATCCATAAAGGGACAGAAGAACAAGTTGATGCTCATGTTATTCTACTTTCCCAAAAAGGCCCATTGCTTGATAGCACTCCTATTGAGCAAAATAATGACTTTAAAAAAGAATGCAACCAATCTAATCAAGACATATTGGGATTGTTGGAAGAGAAATATGCTGATCCAATGTTTATAATTGATGACATTCCTTCTTCTGAAGATTTGCCTAAATATGATCAGTATGATGATAATTATGTTCTCCCAATTCAAAATAATTTCCTGGAACAATCACTAGCTATTTTGAGGGATGAGATATTAGAACTTCAGCTTGATGACGATTTTCTAAGAGCTTTCTTTCTTCTCTTGAAATCAAGAAAATGTTTTCCTCAAGTTAAAAAATGGCTTCTTGATATAATTTCTGAAAATTATGAAAATGAAATCAAACTTTTGCATTCTCAAATTCAGTCATACAATTTCCGAAATCCTAAAGAATTCTTTGAAAATCTTCCTTCTCCAAAGCAAGAAGAAATTGTACTATCTTTTGACTTGCATATTGAGGATGATTATTCTTTCAAACACAATACTGAAAAAATGAGTTTATGGTCTAATATTCATAATTCAATTGAACAATTAGTCATTGAAGGCCTAGAAGTAAATAACATACATCATGCTTTTATTGATCCTATATCAGATTATATGGAGAATATTTTGAGCCCAAATTTGCAAACATGTTTTCTCTATAAGGATCAAATACATCAGAAGTGGCCTTTACACATCATATCGTTGATTATAAAGGCACATGATCATAACATACTTCCAATTTTGATCACAAGCAATCAAGTTATCCATTTATTTTTACAGCTACTTGATTGGCTTCATTGGCATTTTTGTATTACCCGATTCAATAAGATTTTTAGTAGATTGAGTAGATAGATGAGTGTCAATAAGCTCAGAATTTTGAGCATTTTTTTTTTAGTTGTCAATTTTCAGCTAGTTTTTCATTAAGTTGGTTTGAAAATTTTTATGTGTTGTTTTAGTTTCAGATCAAATTTCAGGTTGCAGAAAAAGGATTATATTCAATTCAAGATTTTCAGCCACAGCAAATGCATGTTTGAGATTGGACCAAGGCAGTAGATTTCCAACTGGGAAACACCAGTTTTGATTGGATGGTGACTTGTTGGATTTGAAGCCCAAAGTGAAGGCCCTAAGCTTCAGAAGTTTTACTATCATATATACAATAAAGCCACCAGAAAAAGAAGATTACATGGTTCAGTTTTAAGGCATCTGACCTGTTGTTCTTGACTTTTCACCAGGAAAAGCCATCCCCAAGTGGAGCCAGTGTTAGACTCCTATACCAATAGGTGTCATTTTTCATGATTGACTTGTTGAACTATGCAATATGTCAAACCTTTTTCTTGTTGCAAAGGTGTTCCATATTCTTAAAAAATCAAAAAATCAAAAAATTATAAAAAATGTAAAGAGGGTATACCCTAAAAGAAAAATAAAAGGGTTAAAAAATAAAATTGGCCAAAAAAGTGAAAGAAAATGAACCCCACCAAAAAATAGACCATGAAAGTGTGCAAGTCTAAATGCCACTACTTTTTGCTCTGATGTAATAAACAAAATTGTATGCAGCTTGTCAAACTTTTGCCACAGTTTATGAAGAGTCAAACTGTTTAAACTTGACTCATTCATTTTTCAATTTCATGTTGTAGAGTAGAGAATAAATATCTGGCCAAACAGTTTAATCTTGGCAGATAAGTAGATAGGTAGAGTAAATAAAAGGAGCTCAACAGTTTAATCCGAGCCCTTGGATGTAATAAGTGTAGACTTAAATAGGTTTTCCATGTAAAAGAAAAAGAAGATTGATAAGGGTTTTCCAGTCCAAGTGCACCCTAATAAAGAAGAGAAAATGGTAGGGTAAAGTAAGTAGGGCAGGTAGATGTTGTTGCAGAATTACATGTGATGAATGATGGTTCTAAATGTGTTCAATTTTACTTTCATCACAAGTGCAAAGGCAGATACTACATTGGAAAAAGTTCACAGCAGAGCAAAGGCAAATTATTAACTTCCCCTCTCATTTTCCCTAAACGTTTCACTAATCTCCCTAAGCACTAAGGTATTTGAAGATTAAAGGGGCTCAAGGCATTTCCTTGACTTTTGGAGGGACCGGACCCTCGGCCCAATAATTGAAAAGACCTAAGTACTTGAAATCAACCATCATCACATTCATTCACCTCTCAAAAATCTTTTTCTAAGTAAAATCCCATTTTACTTAGGAAAATCTTTCAATATTTCATGAAAAGCCCTCAAAATCGCTTTTTATTCTAAGTCTGAATGATGAAGGTATTATAATGCAATTTACTTTTCAATCTTCACTTTCTTAGCTATTATAAAGTATTTTGAGTTGACTTTGTCCCTTTATCATATTAACTCTAATTTATATATTAACTACCTATGAAAATCACCTTTTCCTATTATATATAAATCCTTTTGTAGTAATATCCCCAAAACCCTTATATTATGACTTTTTAGCCAAAAGTATTTTATTCCCATTTATTCAGATAAAAAACCCACAATATACCCCCTTTTGGCTAAAATATAACATTAATTCTATTCCCGCCCCCTATGGTAAGAAAATCACATTGGTTTAATTACCATATAATAAAAAATATATGAAAAAAGGTTTAAACATATGTATATATGTTTAAAACAAAAAATAAACCCAAAATTTAATTAAAATCAAACTTTGAAATAATCCATCCCCGCGCATTTTTCATTTCCGACCATACAAAAGAGATTAATTAATCCTCATGATTAATTAATAATCTAACCCTCCAATCAAACGCCTCCCGAAATGATTAATTCGTAATAAATCACATTGGGCCCGCACCATTAAAAACCTATCAACTCCCCATCCCGTCCACCGTGCGATCTCCCACTCCAATATCGACGGCTGTCATTGATTCCGCTGGCCATCCCTTATCCGAAAGTTAACGCGTGAAATGACAGTGGTTTCCAAACAGTGCGATGGCCACGCGTCGACCATTCTGTGGATTCGCTGCCTCTCCGCCCAAAACCGCCTTCCCTCAAAAGTGGTGCGGAATAAAACGCTTACCACCTCCCCCCCTGTGACTCATCTATCGTACATACTGTCGTCATTTATTAAAATAATAAAAAATCCGCCACCTTTTGATTTTGTGAATAAAACAAGTCAGCCCGCGTCGTTTTCATTTTCTTGTGCATTCACCAGTCTTCTATGCAGCAAATTTCAAAAAAACCAACTGTTGAAACCTTCCGACCGTTACTTTGCTAAAGAGAATCGAAATTCAAGGATTCCAGTGTTCTTCTGCCTCAACCAGTACCTATTCAAGTCACTGTTCATTCAAAGCTTACCCGCCAATATCAACCGTTTACCCGTTTAAACACAAACACTCTAGTGTTGCTCATTTTCACCTGATTGTGCAGTAAAACCCTTTGTAACCTAGCTGCGCCACCTGAAGCCTCTGTTAACCAATTCGAGCATGGTTTACCTCCCAAAAATCATTCTAGATTCACTCCACAGACATCTCAAAATCAAATGAAACATTTTCGACCTCCCCTGCAAACCAATGCTTTCTTAACAATTTGTTTTGTTTTACAGGTGATCAGAAGACCACATCCCTGGATAAACAGTCTTAATACTAGTCACAAGTCTTGTTTACTCCAAGATTGTTATCAAATCTATTCAAACAGAGGTCAGAAAGCATAACAGCTAAAGAGTATAAGTGGTTAAAGTGTATCAGGTAAAAGTCAGAATGAAAGTTAAATTGAAGTTACAGAGCAGTGAAAGGTAAACAGTAAAAGTAATTACAGAGGCAGTAAAATGGTAAAAAGAGGAATTAAAAATACTTTCACCAACATTGAATTTTGTCTAAAGTGAAAGTAAAATAGTCAAAAGAACAAAAAAGTGAAAAGATGAAAAACACAACAAGAAGGAATATTTTTGCAGAAATTGCATGTTTTAGTCATTATTTTGTAGACACTATTGTGATCAATCTGAAATGCATTTTGAAAAACTGAAGGAGGTTTATTTTCTTAAGAGGATCATCTACAAAAACCCCTCTCACTTTTCTAACAGCTATTATGGTTTTGGAAATATTAAACAATGTTGGAAAGCACTTTTTGCAAAAAATACCAGTTAAGTCATCATTTTGCAGAAAATATTGTGGTAAATAAAAAATAAATCATACAAAACTGAAGGAGGTTTTTGTTCCTAAGAGACCCATCTACAAAAACCTATCTCACTGTTTGCACAGTGATTTCATAATGAGAGATACATGCACATATTTACAGGCTATTGTTCAGACTCTGTAAAACTCTGTTTTACACATATTTTTACAGAGCCTATTGTGCACAGCGGGAGAGGAATTTTAGGAAACTGAAAGAGGTTTATCTCACCAACATATTAATCCACAATAACCTCTTTCAATTTTTACATATCTATCACGGATGGAGAAATAAAAAGATATCATTGGACCCCAATTTTGCAGAATTGTTGGAGCAAAATGCACAAAGAAAGGAAGCAGTTAGTGACTTGGATGTCTCATCATTAACTAAGAGTTGGATCAAATTCGAATTCTCCTCTTTGTCATCACCTATCCATACAAAATAGTGCCAAATATATGCATTAGTTTGAGTGTCCTTTACTTAATTTCTATTTATGTAAAATAGTTGGAGAGATTTGTGAACCAATTTTCATATTTTTTTCAAGATATTTTAGTTTAGAATTTGTATAAATACTCCCTCAATTGGAGTATTGAGGGTGGATTCTTCTACTTTTTTGTAACATTGAATTTTTTGGAATAAAAGTGCTTTGGAGAAATTTCTTTGTGGCTTGTTGGATGATGAATTGAAGCTCAAGACTTTTTGCAGGATTCATGTGTCATACTACAGTTCAATAAGTCATTTCTATCCTATGTTCTAAGTTTTATATCTGTTTATAATATCACTGTGTTCCATTTTTGAATAATTGACAAAAAAGAATAAATCAGAAATTGCTTAAGTGTACTCTGATTTCAATTGTGATTATTCTAAATTTTTTCTTCTAAACTGGTTATAAACAATGAATTCTTGATTGCTCTTGTTTCGCTGGTTTAAACATTTTGATTACTATAGTAAAGAATTCTTAACTGCTCTTTATTTGTAATCATTCACTTTCTTTCTTTGAACATGTTGAAAAATTCTTAATTGCCTTTCATCCCTTCAAAATCCATTCCATTCACTTTAATATCTAAAATTTTTCTCTGTTTGGCTATCTTGCCCTGCAAAGCCATCTTGTGTGTAGAAACTTAATCCAGTAAAGCCATCTTTTCGACTCCATAGCCCAATGGCCTAAAAATACTTAATCTTGCCCTCAGTTGGCGGGTTCCACCATTCAAATTTAAACCAAATTTCTTGGACTTATAACTAGCCTAAAACTTTCTAAGAACAAAGCTAAATTTTAAAGAGAGAGCCCTCTCTGGATACAGATTGGCTAGATTCTATATCTGAAGGTTGGTTAGTGGTTACCTTGGGTTTCTTTCCTTTTCTTA
Source organism: Pinus albicaulis (assembly GCA_034641835.2). NCBI lineage: Eukaryota > Viridiplantae > Streptophyta > Pinopsida > Pinales > Pinaceae > Pinus > Pinus albicaulis. Next base: position 305,650,579 of record CM076569.1, read on the forward strand.
CAACTTCAAGGAGGGCCTGAGTGATAACAGATGCCGAACTAATTTTCTTTGGGAAACTCGTGGGACTTGATACCTTTGGTTAAACGACCTTAACTTGGGGCACTACTTGAATAAGTGATCAGGTTCGTCACACAGTGCGCAAATTGGGACCTGCACTATGGCCTCTGCTTGTCATATCTCGTTCATTTAGGTGATTGTATATGAGAAATATGTAGGCTCATCTTGTATGTACAATATGGTTTTCAGTTCTCCCTTGTCCATTTGCATGGGTGGAGTTGAGGGGTCCTCTTGGTAAGATTGTTCTATGGCTTGCAAGGAATCCCAATATCATGGCATATCTGGGCAGTGATGGGTATAATGCTCATGATGGTCGCATATGGCACATGCATAATTGGTGTGTAATGCTTTCCCTTGTTTCTTCGTGGCATGTTCCTTTTTATGGGAATTCGAGGTCACGACATTTCTTTCACTGCGTATAAGGGGTTTCAATTCATCGAAATCCAGGAAAATATTATTAGGATTACCTACGATATCGCACAATGCGTAAGGTTGTAATTCCCTAGGTAAATTGGGGGTTTTGACTTACTTCCCTTTTTTTTTGTTTTTTTGGTTGCATTAGTTGGTGTTGCTACAAGTGCTTCGTTAACCGTTGTGACCTCTTAAGGGGTGATAAGGGTTATTCTTGTATATGTGTTGCCTGGACTTCCTAGCATGGTTGGTGGGACCAAATACCACATAGGTATTGCGAAATCCATATTCGGAACTGTCGTAGTTTCTATGGCTTGTTTTGACACAAAACCAAGTGGGGGGCATAAAAATGGGTTTTGAGAAATGGAATAGGGTAGGAATGTCATGCTAGTGGCTTCTGCCTCCGCACTGCTAGCTTCTATGTCTGATCTAGTTTTGGTGTTTGATGAGAGCATCATGCACACCAATGCCCTCATGCTTTCTAGGACTCCCTCTGGTATAATAGTAGGATCTCCTAGGATTGTCCCTATGATGGATGATGGTTTGAAATGGCTGAGGCCAAATTCTGTATACTGTGTAAGTGGTTTCATAGTTATGTCTATGTACGGTAACACAACATTGAGGGCTATCATGGGTTTCTTGTCGTAGTATGTGAGTTGGTCGATGGTGATAATCCGATCATCATAGGGAAACATCATTACCCTAAAGACAAAGGACACGACTGCAATCATGACATACATATAACTCCACCTGAGAAGTATATTGTAGTCTAGTTTTCTGAGTTGTGCACTTAAGACATCAATGTCTATAAGTACTGTATTTTCGGCCAGGTTTACAGGAAAATTTTTATATAGGCCAACGAGGGCTGAAGGGAGACCATCGTATGCTCTAAGAAATATGTTAGATGGTTTTAATTCATGTGATCCTAACATTTTCCAATCTGATTTGGACATGATACATGTGGATGCTCCTTCATTGGTGTATGGTGATGTTCTAAACTGAAAAATGCATTTGGAAAGTGACCAAGAAAGGAAGTTTCAAGCCTAATTTTTCTAGGTCGAAAACCATTAGGCATGAATTAGAATGATTGATTGTGCCTAACACAGAAAGTAAGGCTTTCCATTGTATTAGGCACAATTGCGACACTTCCAAGGTTGACATAGAAGCTGGTGATTGTGATAAATCATCTACTATGCTATAGATATGAGCATCTTTTGAGTGATGGCCTACACGCCTGGTTGGTCCCTTCACCGTTTTTAGGAGGGACCCTATATTTACTTTGGATATGGTTAACGTTGCAGTAGGTGCACTCATACTTGTACCTGATGGACTAATGTTTAGAGGTGTATCGTAGTTCCTATTCCTTATTTGGAAGAACAATTATTCGCCAACCATGTAGATCTTATGACTTCCTCCTCCTGTATCATTTTGGGGTGGTTGTTATTGTTGGTCGTTAACCACTCCTTGGTGGGGGAAAGGCTCTTGCATTACAGCAGGCTGGTGAGTAGGTCCCCCTTGTCCTCGGTTACCCTGAATTTTTTTCAATTCATGGAGTTTGGGACAATGGTGAGTGTAATAGCTATATTAAACACTTATGGCACAAAAATGATGTATCCTTAGAATTAGTCTCTTTTTTCGTCCCTTTGGATTTACTATTTGGATCTTGGTTTTGATTTTGGTTGGGGTTTCCCCCATACTGAGATCGCAGGGGGCATTGTTAATTATTGTGCCATGTCTAGAGTCTCCCTTTTGCTTATTCCTAGGATTTTTTTTGTAGCGTTTGGAGGGTTAGTATTGTTCTCCTGATCATAATGCTATCGTTGTTGAGCATGGGATGGTTGCACTAGGTTTACCGAAGCGTTGTTTTGCGGTGGTGGATTTTTTGTGGGGAAATGGGGATATAAGTTCCCATGTCCCTGATTGGTGTAAGATTTTTGGGGGGCTCTCTAGTATCATCATTCCTAGTTTAGTACTAATTCCCCTGTGAGGGAGGGTACGATCCTCCCTGCTATTGATGGTATGGTATAACCATATTCATCATGTTCTGCAAAGGTGAAGACTGAATTTGATGGTAGCTAGGTTGTGACACACTTTAAGTAGAGTCATATGAGTATCGTGTGTACTGGATATTGCTGCCTAGGTGACCTTGAGTCAAGGACCCGATCAAACCGTCTGCAATATTTGATGCACCTGGTAAATCTCTATAATTTTTCAAGCAAGAGACATTCATCAGGACATTATAAATATATCATGGCTGGGTGTATATGAGTTCAAGTTGTTCGGCCTTGCTAATGGTGTCTTCCTCGGAGGTAGGTTTCTGTGTCACCACATATTTTGACATTTCATTTGTGAAATTTTTCAAAATAATTCCAACAACACTCTATCTTCGAGTTTGGCTTTACAAAAACTGCAATGTCTTTGCTATTCGTGGAGATTGTTGGAACAAGGTCTCCTAAAGCTGCAAATTTTGTCCATTTTTGTATATTTTTTGTAATAATTAGTCTATCGCAGGGGTTTTGGGGTGGGTCAAAGCCCCTAATGCATTGTAACGGGCCAAGGGTATACCAAGAGTCCGTAAACCATGGTTTTTGAACCATTGTATGCGTAAGATAAATTGGTATAAATAGATGAAAATTTTTTAAGTCATAGGTAGAAAATAATCGAGATTGATGTTAAGCACAGATTGTTAGACCTGTTGTGGTGTTTTTGGGAAGGACTCCTGCTGGTTGTGTGCATAGAGCTCCTCAGTCCTGGTGTGTGTGGACCATGCTGGCTGTGTGCGCAGGCAGTGTTTTGGGATTGTAAGAGGATTTTGGTATTAATATATAAGCGAAGTACTGTTGATATCTTACATGATCTGGATCTTTTCTGTTATGATTTATGCGAACTTGGGATATATGATTAAGATGTGAAAGTATATGTTTGATAGCTATGAAAGCATATTTTTTTCTGTTATATGAATCTATGATCTGTTAACTACTATGATTGTAGTTGTTGTGTTGATATATTGGTAGTACGCACGTGGATGCAAAGGTAATTATTAGATCTGAGCTCTATGATATAAGCTTGTAACTAGATCTGTTAAATGAGAAGCTGATAAGCTAGGAATGCAACCCTGCTTGACTTACCTACTCTCTTTCAGGGTGCAGAAACCTGGTTCCAACACCCTCCCATACTGCTTCGGGTGAGACTTTGACCTGCGCAAGCAGGTCACTGCCGAAAGGGCCAGTAGTATAGGGGTTTGTTGGCAAACCTTAAACTTATGAACCTGGGTCAGGACCCCTTGAGCCAACAAATGGTTCTGTTGCTGGGACGGGGAGCATTTTGAGAGAGAGATCGGGTAATGCCAAGAACACATTGGAGACCTGTGAAGAAAGTGATTTTCAAGTGGTTCGAAAAGAAAATTTAGGAATTCACAATAAGAAAGAATCACAGTGCAAAGCTAACCATAGAGAAGTGGAAAAATAAGTAAATTTTCATAGAAATCTATGAAATTTTCTTTGTGACATTTGTGATCGAGCTTCAAGAGTGGCTCACAAGGCTCATATATTTTCAGAAGTGTTGGAAGGACGAACATGTCACGCAGTGGACCCCAAAGTTGATTCAACAGTTAGAGAAGACTGATAACACCATAACTCACATGGTAGATCATTGGCTGGACAGTGTGATAGGAGGTTTTGTGACAAAATTTTCAATTGATCAATTTGTGTCCTACTCTGAGGTGGAACGAAGATTCTTCAAGGGTTTTCGGGGTAAGTTTCTAAAAATTCTACCATTACTGATTAAGATCTTGTTGTGCGAAAAAATCATTTTGTGTAGTCATAAAGAGTGAATGAGCTCCGATCAAAGTGAGGACACAACGCGCAGTGGTAAATACTATAGAACTAACCATGAAGGAGATCGATCTATCTACAGTCTAGTAAGGACTTCTGCTACACATAGCTCTCCATCTACGCCACCATCGACCCCTCATAGGGGTAAGAACTCACCTCCACCACCACCGAAACACGATATGGCCTCGCACATGAAGCTACCCACCTTCAAGGGCGTAGGGGATGAAGATATGGATCAGTTCTAGTTCGTTGCAGGATCGGTATGGACTGTGCAAAACGTAGCCAGTGATGTTGTAAAAAGGGTACAGCTATCCCTAGCCTTTGAAGGAAGGGCCTTCAACTGGTATATGGGATACATTGACCAGCATGTGAACGCAACCATTGAAGATATTAAGAATGCCTTGAAGCAGTAGTTCAAGAAGCCTAAGTCCTACTCTCAGATAGTGAATGATCTCAAAAAAATCAAGCAAAGACTGACCAAGTTTGTATGGGAGGCTGACCAACGGTTGAAGAGGGTAATTAGAGAAGGAGAATTTATTTATGATGATAGAAATCATACAGAATGGTTCATTTCTATGTTACTGCCCCACCTGCGCGTACCAATGGGTCATCAATCCATTAAGTCATAGGAGAAGGCCTTGGAAATTTCCATGAAGCTAGAGGTTGTGCTAAGGGATGATACCCAGTTAGGAGTACAACAAATACAAGGAAAACTAGAGGAAATTCACATGGAGATCCAGAATCTGCGAAAGGAGCAAGGAACAGAGGCCAGCCCTGAAAGATGGTGCATACGATGAAGGGTGAATGGCCACACCAAAGATAACTTTCCTTTGTTAGCAAAATACGTGCAAGAAGGGGGACCCGGCCCAATGCATCCTAGGGAAGGTGCAAGGCCAAGTGGGCCAGTGTTGTGGTGCGATGATTGTCGCATTGCTAGGCTGCACGATACCAACCACTACCCCCACCTTACTGCATATGTCCCAGAAATAAAGAAAAAATGGTGCAGGTTCTACAGATCTGTACACCATTATGAACAGAACTGCTGGACATACAATATGATGATAGATCAAGGGAATCTATATAGGCTACAATTAGTGTTGATCATAGGTTTTCATTGATGTCAACCCAAGCAGCACCAAGGGCTACCCCAATATTGCATGGGAATTTTGACCTACCAATTTAATATATTCTAGATCAAGAATTATTTTGATGCTTTCTACTGGTCGAGATGTTTCCGTTGATATATGGCATGCCACGTAATTCTTCACAGTTTGAGAGATATTCATGTTTGAAGTTTGTACACATAGTTAGTGGGCTAAAACCCCATGGCGTTGTGGCATGGGTCATTGAAAAGTCATAATTAATATTTTTTAAGCTACTAAAATCACTCCCACATTCACTTGTTGAAGCCCCTCTAAACCTAAGAATTTATATAAATTGTGATCCTCATATCCTCCTTATGCAAGGGATTTCGCCATCTGAAACAGGTCATCGTGGAATTTTCGCTCTAAATTTTTTTTTTATACAAAGGTTCAGAAGCTGAAATATTTATGAGGCAAAGCCAAAATCCTGAGGAAGTTCCTATAAAAATTTCAGATCAAGGTGCTCAATATTTTCAGAGATATGATCTGTGGAAGTCAGTGCTTTTGCATGCTCCTAAAATTCATCTCAAAGAAGTGACCTTGGGAAAATTGTCATAACTCTCTCTCTGAGTATTGGTTTAATTCTATAAAAAGTGGCAGATAGTGCATGGACTCTAGTTTTTTCTCTATCAATTTCAAAGCCAAATGAAGAAATAATGACACATGGCACATCGTACAAGTTCACTCTACTGAAACAATCCATAATTAGGGCATTGTGAGAGATTGGGGATAACTCTCCCTTTAAGAATCCAAATTGGGTCAGAACTATGGCATTGGAAAGATGACTCAAAGGACTACTACAAGACCGAAAATAATATATTGGGGATCTGAAATAACATAGATACACCAGATTAAATATCGAGCTCCTAGAAGGCAAGAAAAATCTAGATCATGTGTTTTGAAGGGCTACAAAGGACCAGACTTTTTAGGGCAGCAAAGCAAATCAAGGTGCAGCAGAGGGTAGCATGAAAAGAGCATCAACCAAGGTGCAGAACATCAACAAGAAGTTCATCACATGAAGTCTTCGAGTGAGCAGCACTGCATACAGTCACTGTAAAGGTATCATTGTACCAAGTCATTGTAAATACATTATTTTAAAAATTATACTAGTGTCTATCTACTAAGAGTTGAAGAGGCAGTGTCAGGAGGTCTAGGATCATCATTAGGTGGTTGTGTCATAGTTGGGGTTATGGTCTAGTGTGTCTTCTTCTTCTACATCATTCTATATTATTGTAAAGTGGACCATTTTCCCTGGTACGGGAGTCCATTCTTATTTTATTCTTCTATAGGGAGGTAGGGTGGTGCTAGGGTGAGTTGTAGCTCATTGGGTGTTGGGGCATCCATTCAATTGACTACTGAAGAATCTCAGGCATTGGAGCATCCATCCAATGGGAGCTAGATTCTAGATTCTAGGAAGTTGGAGCTTTATTTTCAATTGGAGTTGAATATTAAAGAATTATTAGAAAAGCATTAGGTGGTTTTTGTCCCGGATTGGGTTTCCACCTTAAAACCTGTGTGCATTTTTGTTCCTTTTGTTTACTAATATCATTGTACAAACACTGATAATAATTGAATATTACCTAATGCTCTAATTGAAAGGAATACTGATTCACCCCCCCTCTTAATATTTCCAACAATAACCCCTATGGACAAAATCCTCCGGGACCAAAAATATGGGGGTAGAATTTCTCTCAACCTGGGTGGAATGCTAACACCGATCTTTATCAATGACCTAAAATTCCTTTTAATCCTCAATTAAAATTTATCGTGACATTGGAACTGCCTGATGTGTAAAATTTGACGAATGATATGATCCTTCATAACCCATATTGGCCTCCAGTTCCAACCAAAATTCCTAGTGATTGTCCCAAATTTGAGGGCATGTCTAGAGAAGACCCCAAGCACATGTTATGACATACCATCTTTGGTGTTCCTCTAACTCTTGGGATGAAGAATCTATCTGACTCTGTATTTTCCAACGGACTCTTACTAGTGCCACTGCCAAGTTGTACATCGAGTTATCTCGTGGCATCTTCCAAGGTTTCAATTCTTTAGCCATGGAGTTTCTCATGCACTTTTAGTTACCGGTTCGGTATGAAATCGGGATGCACCTCCTCACATCCTTAAAGCAAGATCAAGCTACTCATATCTCAGATCATATTTGATGAAAAGCTAAACTACTATAGGGTAGTTTAACTTTCATTTTATCAATATGAACCTGCAGCCTTCAAAATCTGTATCAAAGCTACATGATTCACATTATCCGATCCTAGGACCTATGGGTTATGGCCCACGTATATCTATATATATATATATATATATATATATATATATATATATATATATATATATATATATATATATATCAGAAGCAAATAAAACCATCGAATTCCATAAAATTTGAATAATACATGCTGACCTCTTTTTAACCCTTAACATCAGAAACCTAAAGTCATCCACTTTACTTTATAAACAATCGGAAGCAAATAAAACAAAGCCACCACATTCCATAAACCTTGAATTTCAGAAAGCGGTCCCACTTTGACACGCTTAAAGTGGAACTCAAAAAGGATTCAACCACAATTTATAACATATCGGGTCCATTAACGTTTTAAACCCCGAGCATCTTCTATTCGCGAGAACCGTTGATCATAGATCAAACGGTTGTCGCTCCACACAAATCACATAAATGTTATGCGAAGTGATCCAATGGTCATCGCATCCATTTCCCGATCTAACGGTATTCGCATTCAAAACATGCACGAGCCTTAATGCTTTAAATCTACGCGAAAAAAGTTGTTTTGTGATGCCACGCATCACTCGCTGGGGTGTATCACATTCATTTTAGTAAATACCGCTTGTCCTCCAAAAGTGGTGCGAACGACCCTTCAGCAGGTTTCTAAAACCACTCTATCCATCCAATAGTTGTGAAATAATGCCATTCACTATATTGAATACCATTGCTGTTAAAATATTCTACTGCCTGGTTCCGTCTCCAGGTTCCAACTGTATGCGGTTCTGCTAATGTGCATCTGGGATTCTCGTTCGGACCTTTCATTTCTCTTTAAACTCCGCCAGATTCCATACTAATCCACACCATGAATACCTACTACTAACCCTTCATCTTGCCTGGTAAGCATATGTTGTAGTTCATGACCAAATTCATGAAATACAGTCTCAACATAGTTTTAACTCTGTCATACCTTGAAACCATTCACATTACTCCATACAACAGCTCACTCCATGACATCGTATTATCATTGGGTCGCCATCGATCCTCATAGTGATCGATGGTCGATAAGTAATTCATAATGCAGAATTGAACTCATAAATCTAAACTATAAATAACCAATACTCAAACACACAAAAATCCACACACAAAGTATTTTAATTATATACAAAAACTCACTTACAAGCTAATGCATTTCAGCCTTAGTTAGAATTTCTCATCCACTACATTGTATTCGCCCACACCCCCTCTCCTCACATAATAAATATTATTTATATATAATTTACAAGATCGTGGATCATCTAAGATCCACGATTTTTCTCCCTCAATTTCTCAAACAAACCCATAATCTCTCATTATGCATACATGGTAGATAATTACAATTAATTAGTTCCAGCAATTTAGCTCTGTTTTAACTAATTTTTCCCCAATTTACAATGACTGTCCACATTTTCCTTTCCACAGCTTCAGATTCCAATTTTAATGAAATTTTTCTCGGATGCCCCTGCATCAATATTCATGAATGGAGGCATCGTCATTGCCTGATCAAGTTTGAGATTCCTGATCATCTTCTAACTGATTGGTTCACTACCTCTTTCATCAGTCCTATTGCTAAGGAAATTGCTATGGGGGCATGCGTTACTGAGGAACAAGCCATTTCTCGTGCCCAGTACCTTGATCTTATGTATTCTCAGTCCGACACATTGTATGATCTCTTGCCTGATGCTCCTAGACCTAGAACTTCCAAAGCACCGACGATGCCATCCGTTGATGGTATCATTGTTTCCATGTCTCAGACTTCTCAAAATTCTTCTCCTCTGAATCTTGTGAAGCAAAAATATACTCTGTTATAGGTCAATTTGGGCACCATTCCCAATGACCTAGTTAACTAGACATCATCTCCAGGACCAATGATCAAGGTTCTATCATTCCCTATCATTTCAGTTGCTACATGCCCTAAGACAAGAAACAAGACAAATCAAGCAAGACTTTCATCAAGAAAAGGTTTCCAAGGTTTGAAGCTTATTATATAGCATATGAGAGCTCACCAATGCAGGCTCTAAGGGGCCTAAGTGCATTGCATATGCAGGTAGCCCTATGCAAGGTTGCTCTGCAAAGCACTTCTTGACATTCACAGGTGCGTTGGTCACATTGGGAGCGAAATTCTCATTGTTCCGGAATCTCCACTTGGCCAGTGCCTTCTAGAAGATTTCACATGTGTCAAGCTTCGGATCCAAGTTTCCATTTGACATCTACATGACTGGAAACATGTATTGCCTATTATTGGAAAGTCATTGATTGCAAAACAACCTACAGTTCATCTATAAATTGAGCACATATCTAAGTGCTTGAGGAGGAAGAATTTGAGTAGAGAAATGTTGGATAATTTTCAATTTAGAGCTAGATTTGTGTAGCTGCTACTGGAGAGATTTATACTATGATGAGGCTTGGGAACTTTGCTGGAAGGGTCACTTAAAATAATTCATTTTTTTGTAACCTCTCCTTCTATCATCAATAAAGAATACTGCTTATTTTTTCCTATATGCATTTGTATTGGCTTTGATTTTCCATATTGCAAGATCTTGGTTGATGTATATGGTTTATGCTTTATTGATTTAGCTACTAGCTTGAATAGATATCTATATTATTTCATTTTTTGTTGTTTCAGTGTTCTTTCTTACAGGAAGAATTTAGCCCAAAAACCACTTGAATTTGAAGCTGCAACATAAGCGAAAGAAGGAGCCATTTGGAAGAAATTGAACAATTAAGCCTCCAATCCTTTCTGTGTATCTGTTCTGAGTTAGGAGAAATAGTCGTATAGTCTTTCACCTGTTGTTCTAGACTAGCGCCTGTCTAGGAAGGTGTGATTTATCTGTAATTCACAATTCTGGCCCAACATACTCCTTCCAATGATACTGCTTCTCAGTCAACCCTAAATTCTGGTAAAACCAAGGAAGTGAATGCCATTCAGGCCAATCCAGCGGATAAAACTTCCAAGGGTAAAAATAAGGGTAAAGCTAGGGCCAAAGCCGATATCTCGAAACAGGATTCTTAGAAATCTTGTGCTGGTGATCATTCGTAGCGTAAATCAAAGTATCCTTGCTTGATTTGTGACGAAGAGCACTACCCCAAGGACTGTCCTCGACGGGCCAAAGTGAGTCAATTGCTCAAAGGAACCCAAGGAACTTGTAACATTCCCAAATTTCCACATCATATTTGGAATATTAGAGTCCTTGATTTTCTTAATGAATTAAGTAAATAAAAGGGTAGAGGTACCCACAATCCTCAATATGAATAAATATCCACTTTTGTGTGTGTGAATGTGGATTAATGAAGCCTAGATCTACATAATAAGGTAGTTGAGCAACTACTAATGTGAATAAAATTTTGGAACCTGTCTCATTAATGAGATAGATCATGGAGGTTGACACAGTCAACTAAGATCTTGAAGAGATCAAACATAAGGTTGATTCAATCAACTAAGATCTTGAAGATGTCAAACAAAATATCATGAGACATTCATGATAAATTGATGGAAGATGATGTGCAAACAAAGCACACTTGATGGAGAGGGTGTACATTGCACCTAGACATGATGGTTGATTTGGTCAAATAGCACAGTCCAACTTGGAGAATCTTGTCCACATACACTGCACAGTCTAGATGAGAGCCAAGGCTTGGGAAGACTCAAATGTTATATAAAGAAGATGAAGGAAAGGACGAGGGCATGCTAGTTATTCTTGATGTAAAGATCTTTTCAGATCTAGAATTGTCATGTGACATTCCATTTCTTTCTCGAGTTGTTTAGCAGAGATTGCAAGTGTTGTTTAGCACAGGGTGTTCCTGGTCGGGAATCCCACCTCTTTCTTAGAGAATCTTTAGAAAGAGTCTTGTACTTAATTCTATATAAGGCTTTAAGTGCCACATCTCTTTTTCCTACTTTTTGCAGAACATCCATATTCAGAAATTGTAGATTTCTGAAGATCAATTTGGAAGGAGGAAGTTGTCTTCAGTACTTCAACTGGAGAACTGGTGAGGGGTTATTCCTATCACCTTGGGCTTAAATATCAGCTTCCCAAAGCTTCATTGCAGATTTGGCATCAGGCTAAAATTTATTGACCTCCTAGCAGTAGTACTTCCTTCAGGAATTGCGTTTTCTAAATTGCAGATCAAATAGGAGGAAGGAAGTTACTAGCCTTTCAGCGAGTAATCCTGTGAGGGATCATCCCCTCACATCGCCATCAGTCTCACCATCAGCCTGGAGTTTATTGCATCATTTTTCAGCAGGCATAAGGTCTCTCTTTCCCTCACAGCGTAGTTTCTGTTGGAAGTTGTGTTGCAGCAGCTGTAATCATTATTGGAGGATTGAGAAGCTAGATCTAGAGCGTCTAGCTTGTAGATATCAAGAAGGGATCAACCCTTCAAGCTTATATCTGATCTTGCAACACATTTCAGCCATATTTTTTATAGATCTAGCTTCAGATCTATATTTTCCATCAGAGCAAGGATCAAATCCTAGGGAGGTGATTTTCCAAAGTTGCATATCTGGAAAATCCTTTCTGGGTTATCTTGGGAATCCATCATATTGGCCAGATCTTGAATCTTGGCATCATATGAGCTTCAGTTTTGAGTATATTTTCATTTTCCTATTCAGCCTACAACTATATGTTCATATTTTGTTGAAGGGACAGCACAGTATTTTCTTCAGTGCCTCTCCAGTTACGCTGTACCTATTGTAGTATGTTTTCTGAGTAATTCTAGACCAACTTTTTGGCTAGAACTACTCACATTTTGTACATTGTGTAACTAATTGTTCTCCAATATAATAAAAGGGCTCAGCTTCTCTGTAAATTCGGATGTTGCCTTAAGATTTATTGTTTATCTTGCTACAGTTCTTATATTGTGTTTAAGTATTACTTCATTCTCCCTTTTTGGATATTACAATGGTATTAGAGCATGATCTTTGGCTCAACTTGTGGACACTTCATATTTTTCATCTAAAGAAGAAGCAGATAGATGAGATCTATCATGGAGGAAGAAAATTCTGCCACTCATTTATGTCGATCTATGCAAGATCTCTCCAAGTATTTCTATCAAATGAAAGAGGAAAGGCAGAAAGAAGATCCAAGAAGAAGATGTGATGAGGAAGGTCCAAGAACTTCCTATCAACAAAGAAGAAAACCGGAGAATCCTAGATCTCCTCATAGATCCACTATGCCCACTTTTTTTGGAGAAGGTGAAGGGTGTAGAAATGAAGGAAGGAATGAATCTGAGACTCATGATACTCTCAGACTATATCTTAAAGAGTACAAAGCACAGTCTAGAGCATTCAAGGAGAAACTAACTCTCCAACAATACTTCAAAATCAAAAAAGAAAGATGATCCTATAGCAGCCATAGAAGGAAGAGGCACAATAGATTCTATTTTCCTACATTTTATGGATACTCCTCAAGAAATTTTAAGGCTTGGAGGAGAGAGTTAGATGCCTTTTTCAGACTACATCCTGTAGCTAAAGAAGAGGTTGTTCAAATTGTAGCACCTCATCTCTTAGATGAAGCCAATGATTGGTGGTTTGGTAACATGGAGCATGCAAAGGTGACTAAATATTCATATTTCTTTCACAATTTGAGGAAGGAATTTGATGGGAGAAAACCAGAGATGTGCTACAAAGTGACATTTCCTAATGAGGAGGATGTCAATCTTGTCACTCTGGACAAGAAGTCACCACCAGCTGCAGAAGTACTTGCACCCGAAGAAGAGAATCTTGCATCTTTGCAAAATAGTCTTGAGCTCTTAACATATAGAGTCCCATGCATGATTCAGGAGATGCATGAGGTGAAGGAGGAGAATTTCAGCACTGGTACACTTGGAGGAGAGCAAACATCACTCTTACCGGCAGTTGGAGGCACTATTGTCTCAGTTGGAGGAACTCTTGTGTTCTGTCAAGAGGTTCCCACATATCAGTTGATCCAAGGTATGCATACACATTCATCACCTATTGTTTCAGTATATCTTATTGAAACTTGTGGGGACATTCCATCAGGGCCAATGCATGACCAAGGGTTAGATTCAAATGCTGATTTGAAGAAGCATATTATCATAGCGTAGAGGACCCTTGATCTAATCAAGGAGGAGATGAAAATCTATCCAATTTTTTCATGGATGAACTACATTAAACCTCTTGAGTTGAAGTGTAGAGTTTCAGAAGAAGGGATGAGCATAATCCTTTGTATAGTGACTGGTTATGAGATCAATGTTGTACCTTTCTTTGAGATAGTTTATGTATTACCTTTCATATCTAAAGCGCTGTCACTTAGAAGTAGTGATCATGATGAGGTCCCATCATTCTTGGAGCATTCTGAAGGTAGCTTCATTCATGAAGCAATGGAGGTAAAGATGATAAATGATAGACATCTTGAGATGAGAAACATTTTCTCCTTTCTAGATGACCCTTTCTCAATGAGCATCTCACAGCTCAAAGAGAAACTTCTACTTACAGCAGATCCAAAACCTCATTGGTTTTGGAAGGCCATGGATGAGAAGAAGGTCTCATTAAGAAATCTCATTGGATATGCACCTCAACATTTCATGGAGTGCAAAGTTCTTCATCAGATTTGGGAAGATGGTATTCTACAAAGGGAGGATACCATGATTATGCAGCACATCACTCATCTTCCATATTGGGTGAGTGGATGAGGAATATAAGCAAGGGGTTGCATGACCACTTGTAGATTTATATAGGCCAGCAAGCTTGGTTACGTTGGTTGCCCTTGGGAGGTTCTTTTCACTGCCCAAAGGCTCCTATTTCTTTGATCCATGCCTTGAGGAACACTTATGAGATGAAGAAGGAGGCATGGCTACGCTGGCTGCTCTTGGGTGAGTATGGTTACCACCCAATATCTCATATTTTTCTAATTCATGCCTTGTGTATCAATGATAGAATGCAGCAAAAGAAGGCATGTTCATCTTGGTTTCACTTGAGAGAGATTGGCCACCACATGACATCTCCTATGTCTATGTGTTTTGTCTTGGGTAAATCTTGGCATGATGCTCTCATGATGTGCATTGATGATTTTTCTTTGTATTGGGCTGATGTGACATTCCATATGTCCAATAGTATGTTTTTGCTTCATGATGCACATGAGGAGGAGAGAAAGCAGCAAGATCTCTTATTGCTTTGGTTGCTTTTGGGGGATTTTGGCTTGTCCATATTACATGGAGGAGATGGAGGATGACAACAAAGGGACTTACTCCGGTGGTTACTATTAGGAGAATATGGTTTGACATCCTTGTCTACCCATATAGCTCCTTTCCTTCTTCTTTTGCATAACATTGGAATGATGCTTGGATCCAACAAGGCAAACAGGGCTAAGTATGAGAGCATATCAATGCTCAAACAAATTCATGAAACATGGGATGGAGAGATGTATTGTGTGATGGAGCTTTTCCTTTGTGAAGAGGGCCACCTTATTTTACGCACCTCATGTATTGATGATGATGTTGGACATCATATGGTTGTCACTTGGTACTTCATGATGGAAGGAGGACATCTAACCATACAGTTAGAGGTCATTCTTTATGTTTTTAAAAGACAACTTTGGAACCAAACATGCATAACCCATTGCAGCAAATGGAGGAAGCCTTCCTTATGTGGATGCCATTTGGAGGGGAATAGATGGATTTGCATCTACTTTTGGAGTTTCTTGAGGAAAAGCAACATTTTTCCCAGGGGGGGCTGTAATATTCCCAAATTTCCACATCATATTTGGAATATTAGAGTCCTTGATTTTCTTAATGAATTAAGTAAATAAAAGGGTGGAGGTACCCACAATCCTCAATATGAATAAATATCCACTTTTGTGTGTGTGAATGTGGATTAATGAAGCCTAGATCTACATAATAAGGTAGTTGAGCAACTACTAATGTGAATAAAATTGGAGAACCTATCTCATTAATGAGATAGATCATGGAGGTTGACACAGTCAACTAAGATCTTGAAGAGATCAAACATAAGGTTGATTCAGTCAATTAAGATCTTGAAGATGTCAAAAAAAATATCATGAGACATTCAAGATAAAGTGATGGAGGATGATGTGCAAACAAAGCACACTTGATGGAGAGGGTGTACATTGCACCTAGACATGATGGTTGATTTGGTCAAACAGCATAGTCCAACTTGGAGAATCTTGTCCACATACACTGCGCAGTCTAGATGAGGGCCAAGGCTTGGGAAGACTCAAATGTTATATAAGAAAGATGAAGGCAAGGACTAGGGCATGCTGATTATTCTTGATGTAAAGATATTTTTAGATCTGGAATTGTCATGTGACATTCCATTTCTTTCTTGGGCTGTTTAGCAGAGATTGCAAGTGTTGTTTAGCACAAGGTTTTCCTGGTCGGGAATCCCACCTCTTTCTTAGAGAAACTATAGAAAGAGTCTTGTACTTCATTCTACATAAGGCTTTAAGTGCCACATCTCTTTTTCCTACTTTCTGCAGAACATCCATATTCAGAAATTGCAGATTTCTGAAGATCAGTTTGGAAGGAGGAAGTTGTCTTCAATACTTTAGTTGGAGAACTGGTGAGGGGTCATTCCTATGTACTTGGACTTAAATATCAGCTTCCCAGAGCTTCATTGCAGATCTGGCATCAGGCCAAAATTTATTGACCTCCTAGCAGCAGTACTTCCTTCAGGAATTACGCTGTCTAAATTTCAGATCAAATAGGAGGAAGGAAGTTAATAGCATTTCAGCTAGTAATCCTGTGAGGGATCATCCCCTCACATTTCCATCAGTCTCACCATCATCCTAGAGTTTATTGCAGCATTTTTCAGCAAGCAGAAGGCCTCTCTTTCCCTCACAATGAATTTTCTATTGGCAGTTGTGTTGCAGTAGCTGCAATCATTATTGGAGGATTGAGAAGCTAGATCTAGAGCTTCTAGCTTGTAGATCTAAAGAAGGGATCAACCCTTCAAGAATAGATCTGATCTTGCAACACATTTCAGCCATATTTTTGATAGATCTAGTTTCAGATCTGTATTTCCCAGTAGATCAAGGATCAAATCCTAGGGAGGTGATTTTCCAAAGTTGCAGATCTGGAAAATCCTTTCTGGGTTATCTTGGGAATCCATCACATTGGCCAGATCTTGAATCTTGGCATCATCTGAGCTTCAGTTTTGAGTATGTTAGTATGAATTTTTTGTCGAAAAAAGACCACTTTAGCTATGCATAAAAAATAGCCCTAACATCAATTATGGTTGCCAATATCTTCAAATCTGCAGTTAGTTGATCCAAATAAAGCTGCACAAATCCAGATCTATGCATAAAAAGACATTAAGCAGTAAAAATGAAATGTTGCTCCATGTATCCAATAGATAAGACAAGAACAATATTTTTGAAAGAATTTTTATATTAAAGGGGCACCTGAGAGGAAAACAAGAAAGGTGTTTCCAATTCTCCTCAATGGGATGGGTTCTTGAAAGTCCTCAGCATTTCAGATCTAATATTTCTCTCTCTTGTTGGTGTAGAAAACTCAAACAAACATAGAACTCAAAGGGAGCTCACAAAGCAAATGATGGAGAATGTGACAATGATAATGGCTCAAAGTCGGACCAAAAGTATAGATCTAGAGTGATCTAATGCAAATGAAAGGTGACAAATGAATGAGAGAACCCTTCTATTTATAACAAAATATTGGGTCATTCTAGATCTTGGTGTATGATTAAAATAATATTAACCAAATCTAGATCCACCTTTTATGGAATATTTTATTATATTTGTTGGAGGGAAAAGGCATTTGACTTGGGTCAAATCCCTTTATTCGTAAATAATAAATAAATAAATGATTTATTTATTATTTTAAGGAAGTGTTTGAATGATAATTAAATAAATAATGATTTATTTAATTATTTATAGATGATTTAGTCATATTTAACAAGGAATATTACTTAAATAAGATTTAAATAATTATTCCTAGAAAATAATAAGATAAATAAGGATTTATCTAATTAATTTCCTTGTTTTGGGTTAAATATGACCCGGAATAATTATTTGTAAATAATAAATAAATAAATGATTTATTTATTATTTTAAGGAAGTGGTTGAATGATAATTAAATAAATAATGATTTATTTAATTATTTATAATTGATTTAGTCATATTTAACAAGGAATATTATTTAAATAAGATTTAAATAATTATTCCTAGAAAATAAGAAGATAAATAAGGATTTATCTAATTAATTTCTTTGTTTTGGGTTAAATATGACCCGGAATAATAATTAAATTATTTTTTATTTAATTATTCCATGAGGAAAATCAAACAAATATAGATTTGTTTAATATTTCCTTTTGGGGTTTCCTGTTTAGACCATAAATAACTTAATAAAGGTGTTTTACTAAGTTATTTCACATAGTGAAAGCAATTTTACTTAGGGTAAAATTGGTCTTACATGGTGTACTTGGGTCCATCTAATGATAATAGGTTAGATGAACAAAAAATGGTGTAACAGAGTAGATTTTCATTTTACTATTTAGCCTGCAACTATATGTTCATATTCTGCTGAAGGGACAATGCATTATTTGCTTCAGTGCCTCGCCAGTTACGTTGTACCTATTGCAGTATGTTTTCTGAGTGATTCTAGACCAACTTTTTGGCTAGATCTACTCACATTTTGTACATTTTGTAACTGATTCTTCTCCAATATAATAAAATGGCTCAGCTTCTCTGTAAATTCTAATGTTGTCTTAAGATTTATTGTTTATCTTGCTGCAGTTCTTATATTGTGTTTAAGTATTACTGCATTCTCCATTTTTGGATATTACAGAACTCTAGTTGTTCTCCAAGAACCGTTTATGTCACAGCAGACTCAGTTGGTAGAGCAACCTCATTCCTCTGCCCCATTTGGATCTCAAGTTTTCATGATGAACGGTTATGCATCCCATAGCTACCCAGTCGAAATATTATATCGAACTGCGTCATGTAGTGGGGAAAGAGATTGTTGATGGTCCTCCTCCTCCGCCTGCTTCTGGCCCTCTTCAGATTGAAAGTCCCAGTACTGAGCCCGTTGTACGACCACCTTCTAAAGGTGTTCTTCGTAAGTATTCTTACAATCCTAATGCCCGTGCTGCTCAACATTACAGTATTGTTGAGGATTTGGCTCAGGTGGCATCTACGATGTCTGCATTTGAAGTACTTCAGAGTTGTCTATCTTAAGGGAAGGCTTTTCTATCTGCCATCAATGGGGTTGATCCTGCTGATTCAAGCCATATCACTTTCTACTTGGAGAATTTCATCCCACGTCTCCCTCACTAGCTTGCGCTCATCATCCAAGTTGGCATTAATGGACTGAATATCCATCGAGTGGTCTTGGATGAGGGTGCATCTACATGTGTCATGTCATCTGCCTGCTGGAAAGCTATTGGTTCTCCAGCTCTGAATTCATCTCCAAATTCTCTAGAATCATTTGATGGAAGGGAATCTAAAACTCTTGGTGTTCTCGCTAGCTTACTGATTACTTTAGAAGGGAAAACAGTCAACATCAAGGTTGAAGTAGTTGACGCCAAGCTCAATTAAAATCTTATCCTTGGTCGCAGTTGGACCCATGCCATGTTGTGAATTCCATCCACTCTCTTTCGTGTTTTGCGATTTCTACACGAAGGAAAGATCGTTACTATCGATCATTTGTCGTTCTTCACTTCTTCTTCCGAGAAAAATGTTCCATACGTAGATCAAATTCCTACGCCTTACGAGAGCGTAGGGATGGGACTCTTCAAAGTTCTCGCCCTCATGGGTATTTTTCCTCTTCCTCCACCCAATACTATTCAGGTTAATATGATCTCCAGGTATGAGGATCCGTGGATAATCCCTTCACCCGAGAAGATTGATTCAATTGGAGATTCAATGCCATTAAGTTCAATTGAGATTGATTATTGTGAACTTATTTCAGCTTTGAATCCTCCGCTTCGAATCCTCCGCCTCCTGATCATTCTCCTTTGGGCATGTCTCTTGATACTTATTCTCAATCCCCCTAGCTCGACACTTCGGATTTTCCCAATCCCTTGAGAGAGTTATTTCCTTCTGATGAGGCCATCGTGGAAACTACGTCTCTCAAGGATCCTCCTTGGGATAATAGTCATCATTGTTCCTCATTCATGCATGGCCTTGGGGCCATTTCTACATGTCTCGAGAGGTTTGCTTCTCAGGTTCCTTCTCCTTTACTTCAAACACCTATTCTGACAAACAAAGTCTTTGCGGAAGGTAACTTGAGTAACATCACATAAACGATGCCTATCGACATTTCCATCATACTCGGAATTGTCAAGAACATCCATATTGGGGTGACCTATTCTCTCGATGAGGTTCAGGTCTATACTAGTCTCTTCCGTGATTTTCACGACGTTTTCACATGGTCTTACGAAGAGATGCCCAACATCGATCCAAGTATAGTGGTGCATGAGATTCCTACCTATCATGGTGCAAAGCCTATTTGCCAACGTCTTCATCCTGTGCACCCTAGAAAGGTTGCCGCTATTAAGGGAGAATTTGAAAAACTTCTTAAATATGGTTTTATCTATCCAATTCCTTTGAAAAAATGGGTTTCCAATATTATTCCTGTAGATAACAAATAGGGTACCATTCGTGTTTTTGTTAATTACCATGACATTAACCGTGCTTTCCCTAAGGATAATTATCCTTGATGAATGTGTTGGGTGTGAGAATTTTCCATTATGGACGGTTTTTTTGGGTATATGTAGTATCCCAAAATAGGGAATTTCTACAACAATAAGAAAATCTTAAGATATTCTAAAGTTGGAGATGCAGCAATGTAAAACAAATATTGGAGTAACAGCATTATATCAATACACAAGTCATGAGAAGATCCAAATAGCCATGAAATTGATCTTATAGCAGAAAATGTATACAAATCCTTGAGGTAATGATCACTCAAGCCAGGCAATGCAAGCCTCAATAGAACATATACAAGAAAATGAAGAACACTGCTACATATAGAAAGCCCAAGGCTATGACTACGCAGTTTATAGGAGACATTGATACAGAAATAATATAAATACAAATATATGGCAATTTATGGCTCAAATAATGTGGGGAGCAAAGCTCTAACCCTTGAAAAATAATATCAAGTCAGTCCTAGAAGGATTGATTGAAATATACAAAATGGAAAAAATGTCGGAGTAGCAGGGCTGAGTAGCAGCTGCAACTCAAGAACTAGATGGAGATGGTTGTAGATGATACACAAGCTAAATATACCTTCTCCAATGGATCTTCCAAGTGAAATTCTGATCCTAACACTGAAGATCTGACCCTCCAAACAATACTGCAAACCCTTACTATAGATACACACTGAAAAATAACGTAGTCTAAGAGAGGGACTGCGCTATAGATCATGAAAATGGTTGGCCTGGTGCCAAAGATGATGGGAATCAGCTCAAATTCTCCCTCACTAATCCTCCAAAGAAAATAAGACTTCCTCCTTTGAAAAATAAGTGCTAGAAGCGGTGTTGTGAACCCTCACTGCAACACCCTGCAACACAACATTATTCTGCTACAGAAATAATGTTGTAGCTGAAGGAGGATGCTTGGCCTCAAGCCTGGATGTGAGGCAAATCAGTACAACTTCTTCAAGAGGCCTCTCAAGAAAGGATAAGGATTCCTAAACAAGAAATCCTTGTGCTAAGCAGCACTACAACTCTTCTAAACAGCAGGAGAATGCACAAAATCTAAACAAACAATGAAATCAATAATCAATAGCATTAATAACAATGGTTGTCTTGCCTTAATTTTAAACAAGTGAAAGACCTCTCTCCATGGGTCCCACTCATTAGGGTTTCCTCCACCAAATAACCCTCTCCTCATTCATACTGCAGTGTCTATCAAAGTATTCTCCACCTCCTATCCCAGCATTGTTGACTTGGTCAAACTTGACCTTGTCTCCATGAAAATGTCCTCTTTCACACTTGACGGTGTGAAATCCAACTCCAATGATGATCCCATTTCATACTATGAGGTATTTTATTCATTTTTTTATTATGCATGGGCCTCTTTACCCAATTATTCATCTCCTAAGTGAAATCAACAAAATTTAATATTCCAATTTGTTGCATGCAAATTTTGGAATATTACAGTCCTCCCCTCCCAAATATTACTTGTCCTCAAGAAACTGCAAGGATAGAACTGAGAAGTTGCCTCCTAAGGCATGGAGACTAAAAATTATTGGGAAAACATCTTCCCCCAAGTGGATCCTCCATCCCCAAACAATCATCCATACAAAATGAGTCACCTCCCAACATGACAACTCCTGAAAATGCTCCTCCACCTTGAGCTCATGCAATGTAGCTGGGCTGAAAATCTGAACATGGTAGACATAGGAGCCTACCCACATTTTCCTCCTCTCCACTTATGATAAGTGTAGAGAAAATTCTGATCCTAGGCTGCAAAATAATTACCATCAAGTGGCAAGATGAAGACTAGATCTCCAAAGATATCCTCTCTAACGTTGTGAATCAAGCTAGCCCAAATCATCCCATATGTGATGGATAGGAAATCATCACCATATGGAATCCCATCAATCACATGGCCCACCTCAACAAAAGGAAACAAGTGTTTTGCAGTGGTGTCCATATCTCCTCTCATGCTCCCATTAGAACATGCAATGCAAAAAGTGTGGGAATCATCTCCCCCAAAGGACACACCCAACTCATGTGTCTCTCTCCCAATCATGATTCCCATACAAATAAGATCAATATTAGCAAATGAAATCATGATCAGAATCAAAATGAGGAAAATTCGGAAGGTTTCATGTGGTGCAAGAAGGTACCAATAGTTTTCCCAATAGTGAAAGCGCAGTTTACCAAATTGCTGCTTCAGAAATTTACATGGCAAGTTGTTTTTTGTTACATGGATAATTATGTATGTCATGACATCTACTAATAAATAGAAAATGGCTAGGTACATCAACTGAACATACATGAAATAAAACACTTGCCCAAGGCCATATAAGAGATGGATGTCTCCATCATACAATTTGGCCCAATGTTGACCATAGAGCTCAATGAAAATCTTGCCCTCTTGTGGAGCAATGCACTGAATAGGAATGGTAAGAGTATGAAAATATTTTTTTATACAATCAATAAATGAAAAATAAATATTCTCACCATGTACTAAAAGTAAGATGATGATGGGATCCATAAATAAGCCTCCAATGAAGAGGAATGACTCATATGTTGCTGGAAGATCACCCTTCTTATGCTTGGAAATCCAAGTTAAGAAGATCATATCAATGTAATAGATGTTTCCATCCACTACTCCATCTCTCTCATCTCCTCCTTGTCCATAAAGTGCATCAAAAGTGAAGTGATCCTAGGGACACTCCATCAATAATTCCAAGCTCCAAAGTGACAGCGACGGTGGCCTATGCAAATAGGCTCCTACCAACTCATAGCTCAATTCTTTGACATGATTATTGTTAAAGACTCCTCCAATAATGTTTCTGCAATTATGAAATCCCTCCCAAAATGGAAGTACTTCCTATTCATCTAAGGCCAAGGAGTAACCCCTTTGCACCATGATAGTGCCATCTCCTACTCCTACAACATCATACAATATATGAGAGCAAATCTTCCCTTGCTCTCCCAAGAACAACCAAAGCAACAAAAGATTTTGTTGCCTCCTCATACTTTCATCATCCAACCCATGTGATGAAAACATAATGAATGATATGAATGTCACATCAACACCATGTATCCATACTATTTTATGCTCAATGATGCAAACATCTTGCCACATCTTCTCCATCCCCATACCCTTAGGAAGTGTGTATGCCAAGTGATGGCCAAACTCCTTCAAGAGTAACCAGTGCAGCGAAGCCTCCTGCTGCCTGGTGTCATAGATCTGCAAGTGGCTTACTAGCCTCTTTCTCTTCATCCACATCCACTCAATCATTTGTGGATGTCTCCTTTCATCTCCCATCTTGGTACTCCTCCCAAGAGGGCTACCATCATCCCAAATCAAATTTATGTCTTTGCATTTCATGGGATATTGAAATGAAATCTTCTCAAGGATCAATTTGATCCCATAAGGACCCAAATAGGTGGTAGGAAAAAACCTCCCATCATGATGTGTAAGGCTCAATAAGTGTCTGACACAAACATGAGAGATGTTATCCATCCTAAGATGTCCTCCATCATCTATCTGTTCCCCCTTGAATCCCTGAAGAACCAAGAGTGAGAAGGAAAGAGCCTCCTCAAACTGTTGAAGAAATTTGCACTCCATGATGTGTTGAAGTGCACCTCCAATGAAATATCTCCATGAGATCTCCTCCTCAGGCATGGCCTTCCAAAATCAAAGAGGCCTTGGATCTGCTGCAAGTAGAAGTTTCTCCTTGAGCTGGGGAGTGCTCATTGAGAAAGTGTCATCTCGAAAGGAGAAAGGGTTTCTCACTTCAAGATGTCTACCATATATATTTTCTTCCTCCAAGCCTTCAAACCCCAACCTCAAGTGTGGTATGCAAATCAAGAATGGCTCATGACGATGATGGTTCATCTCTCCCTTGAATGATTCAAGGTTGCACAGCACAGTGCAATTTTTTTGTTCTAAATCAACAGCATGTAATGATGTAGACCCATCCATAATGTTTTCTGAAATGATAAGAGATGGAAATTCAAGCATACCTTGGTGAAATGTGGAAGATCCTTGTAGGGTTGTAAGAGTTTCCTCTTCATATGTGTTGGCTTCCAAAACTGCTGAAGATGAAGGCTGCTCCTGTATGGTTGCAACAACGCTGGTACGTGCCTCTTCAACTGGTGGTGAGGGCTTCTCCTCCTATTTTCCAAATTCTTGATCAATCTTTGAGAAAAATCAAGAAGGGTAGATACCCTTGCATGGCTCCAATGGCTGAACCACCAAGTATTTGCTTCACCTTCAAGGTGCAGCGCTACAATTTCTATAGCCTTTCTATCTACTATAGGATGTAGTAGGAAGAAAGCCTCTAGCTTCATCACCCAAGCCTCTACTGCACATGTGAGTGATCCATCAAAAGTGGACAATAGAAATCTATTACCTCTCATCATCCCATAGCTGTAGGGTCTTCTCTCTTCCTTCAGTTGAATAAATTGTGGTAAAGCTAGAGCCTTGTTGAAGGCTCTAGGTTGAGATTTTTACTCAACAAGGTATTTACTTAGAATCTGATGATCCAAGTATCTCTCATGCTTGCTTTCTTCTTCTTCATGAGAATAGGAAGTGCATGGACCTTCCTCTTCTATTTGCTTCTCCTCTTTGGAGAGGTTCTTCTTAAGTCTGAAAAGTGATGAGAGTAATCTCATCCTTCTGATCTTCTTCTATCTTCTTTGGCTGAAACTCACAAGCTAAGCCAAGAAAGTTGCTTTGATACCACTGTAGTATCCCAAAATAGGGAATTTCTACAACAATAAGAATATCTTAAGATATTCTAAAGTTGGAGATGCAGCAATGTAAAACACATATTGGAGTAGCAGCATTATATCAATACACAAGTCATGAGAAGATCCAAATAGCCATGAAATTGATCTTATAGCAGAAAATGTATACAAATACTTGAGGTAATGATCACTCAAGCCAGGCAATGCAAGCCTCAATAGAACATATACAAGAAAATGAAGAACACTGCTACATATAGAAAGCCCAAGGCTATGACTACGTAGTTTATAGGAGGCACTGTGAAAGAAATAATATAAATACAAATATATGACAATGTATGGCTCAAATAATGTGGGGAGAAAAGCTATAACCCCTGAAAAACAATATCAAGTCAATCCTAGAAGGATTGGCTGAAATATACAAAATGGAAAAAATTCCGGAGTAGCAGGGCTAAGTAGCAGCTGCAACTCAAGAACTGGATGGAGATGGATGTAGATGATACACAAGATTAATATACCTCCTCCAATAGATCTTCCAAGTGAAAGTTTGATCCTAACACTGAAGATCTGACCCTCCAAACAATACTGCAAACCCTTACTATAGATACACACTGAAAATAACATAGTCTAGGAGAGGGACTACACTGTAGATCATGGAAAGGGTTGGCCTGGTGCCAAAGATGATGGGAATCAGCTCAAATTCTTCCTCACTGATCCTCCAAAGGAAAGAAGACTTCCTCCTCTGAAAAATAAGCGCTGGAAGTGGTGTTGTGAACTGTCACTGCAACACCCTACAACACAACATTATTCTGCTGCAGAAATAACGTTGTATATGAAGGAGGATGCTTGGCCTCAAGCCTGGATGTGAGGAAAATCAGTACAACTCCTTCAATAGGCCTCTCAAGAAAGGATAAGGATTCCTAAATAGGAAATCCTTGTGCTAAGAAGCACTACAACTCTGCTAAACAATAAGAGAATGCACAAAGTCTAAACAGACAATGAAATCAATAATCATTAGCATCAATAATAATGGCTGCCTTGCCCTCATTTTAAACAAGTGAAAGCCCTCTCTCCATGGGTCCCACTCATTAAGGTTTCCTCCACCAAATAACCCTCTCCCCATTCATACTGCACTGTCTATCAAAGTGTTCTCCACCTCCTATCCCAGTGCTGTTTACTTGGTCAAACTTAACCTTGTCTCCATGCAAATGTCCTCTTTCACACTTGAGGGTGTGAAATCTAGCTCCAATGATGATCCCCTTTCATACTATGAGAGATTTTATTCATGTTTTTATTATGCATGGGCCTTCTTACCCAATTATTCATCTCCTAAGTGAAATCAGCAAAATTTAATATTCCAATTTGCTGCATGCAAATTTTGGAATATTACAGTATAACCAGATTAACATTCTTCCGACTGATCAACATAAGAATTCCTTTATCTGTCCTTGGGTTACTTTCACTTATAAAAATCTCCCTTTCGGTTTGAAAAATGTTGGGGCTACATTTCAGTGAGCAATGTCATATGCTTTCTACGATATCAAGTACATTGTTTAGCCTTATCTGGATGACCTTTCGGTTCATTTGGTTAAGCGTAAAGACCATCCTCATCATCTCCGTCAGATTTTTCTTCGCTATGGATGCTATAACATCCGGTTGAATCCGCATAAGTGTGTCTTCTGCATTGACTTTGGTAGAATCTTAGGGTTTATCGTTTCCAAAGACAGGTTTCGTCTCAATTCACTCAAAGTTGAAGCTATCGTTAATCTTCCCTCTCCTTCCTCCTTACATCAGCTACAGACTCTGGAGGGGAAAGCTAAATTCCTACGTCGTTTTATACCTAACTATGTCGAAGTGGCCAAAGGATTTACGTGATTACTGAAGCAAGGCATCCCATTCCTCTGGGATGAGATCACCCAAAAGTCCTTCGATGCACTGAAGACGTTGTTCATCAATGCTCCTCTATTGCGTCCTCCGAATTATCATCGTGATTACTCTGCCTATTTTTCCACCACATTCAGCATGATTTCCATGGTTTTGGTACAAGACGATGATGATGGTGATGAGCATGTTATTTACTATCTATCTCGTAACCTTCTCGATACTGCAACGCAATATGCACATTTTGAGAAGTTGGCGTTGGCTGATGTTCAAGCTGTTCAATGTTTTCATCACTATATTTTGTTGTGTACAGTGTCCTTGATTTTTGATTGCAACCCTATGACTTACATATTTACTCATCAATTTTTGGGGGGCAAGTACTCGAATTGGATTGCCATCCACCAAGAGTTCGATTTGGAGTTCACTACTGCCAAGTCGAAGAAGTTTGTACCCCCAGTTAGTGGGCTAAAACCCCATGGGGTTGTGGCATGGATCATTGAAAAGTCATAATTAATATTTTTTAAGCTCCTAAAATCCCTCCCACGTTCGCTTGTTGAAGCCCCTCTCAACCTAAGCATTTATATAAATTGTGATCCTCATATCCTACTTATGCAAGGGATTTCTCCATATGAAATAGGTCATTGTGGAATTTTCACTCTAAATTTTTTACTATGAAGGTTTAGAAGCTGAAATTTTTATGAGGCAAAGCCGAAATCCTGAGGAATCTCCTATAAAAAATTTATATCAAGGTGCGCAATATTTTCAGAGATATGATCTGTGGAAGTCAATTTTTTTGCAAGCTCTTGAAATTCATCTCAAATAAGTGACCGTGGAAACATCGTCATAAATCTGTCTCTGAGTATCAGTTTGGAATTATGTAAAATGTGCCAGATAATGCATAGACAATAATTTTCACTCTATCAATTTCAGAGCCGAATGAAGAAAAAGTGATACGTGGCACGTCATACAATTTCTCTCTACTAAAACAGTCCATAATTAGGGCATTGTGAGAGATTGGGCATAACTCTCTCTTGAAGAATCCAAATTTGGTCAAACCTATGTCATTGGAAATATGACTCAGAGGACTACTACAGCACTGAAAATCAGATATTGAGGATCTGAAATAACATAGATACACTAGATTAAATATCGAGCTCATAGAAGGAAAGAAAAATCTAGATCATGTGTTGTCAAGGGCTGCAAAGGACTAGACTTTCTAGGGTAGCAAAGCAAAGAAAGGTGCAGCAAAGGGTAGCATGACAAGATTAGAAACCAAGGTGTAGAACAGCAACAAGAAGTTCATCACATGAAGTCTTCAAGTGGGCAACACTGCATACAGTCACTGTAAAAGTATCAATGTACTAAGTCATTGTAATACATTATTGTAAAAATTGTACTAGTGTCTATTTGCCAAGAGTTGAAGAGGCAGTGTCGAGAGGTCTAGGATCATCATTAGGTGGTTGTGGAATAGTTGGGGTTATGTTCTAGTGTGTCTTCTTCTTCTACATCATTCTATTCAGTTGACTACTGAAGAATCTCAGGCATTGGAGCATCCATCTAGTGGGAGCTGGAGAAGAATGATTTTCTAGATTCTAGGAAGTTGAGCTTTATTTTCAATTTGAGTTGATTATTAAATAATTATTAGAAAAGCATTAGGTGGTTTTTGTCCTGGAGTGGGTTTCCACCTTAAAAACTGTGTGCATTTTTGTTCCTTTTGTTTACTGTTATCATTGTACAAACATTGATAATAATTGAAGATTAACTAATTCTCTAATTGAAAGGAAAATTGATTCACCCCCCTTATCAATATTTTCAACTGTCGGATCCGTCCTCACCAAGATTCCCCTCGGGCATTGGTGGCTCCCCAGCTAGGGGTAGAGGAGGAGGCTGAGGTGGAAGTGCAGGTAGGGGGAGAGGACAACTGATTTGCTATAATTGTGGATAAATAGGGCATTTTTCAATGGATTGCATGAAACCTTCAAGAAAATGCTGCAAGTACTGTAGGAAGCTAGATCATGTGATCGAATATTTCCCATTTCTGATAGCCAAGATGCAGGAGAAGCAACAGACACCTACGCAGTATGTACAAAGGGTTAAGGTGGAGCCTTGAGATGAAGGACCAAGTGTCTATGTGATAACACGCAGCGACATGGCCACTAGAGGAGCTGCGGAGAAAGTTGAGGCAGAGCCTCTTATCCGAAAAGAAGCAATTAAACAAGAAGGTTTGGACTTACAGAAGGGAAAAGAAACCTTTTTCACTGCTCGCCAAGACTTCGCTAAGGCTGCGGCATCTATTCCTCAAGGCCCCGCAAACCTCAAAGCAGATGATGAGGTCAAACCATTCCTGTAGGCATGTATGAAGTTGTTTCGCAACCAAAAGGCCGTAGAAAACCTCCAAGCTTTAATAGACAACTGTGCAGAAAGAACAACCCCAGCTATGGAAATTAAGGACGTACACAAATTGTATAAGTAGAAGAGATGCACTGGTAGGGAGATGCAGTTAACCGCATAGATTGGTGACTATGAGATGGATCAGGTTATTCTGGACCTGGGCTTAGATGCGAACGTACTACCTAAGAAAACTTGGCAGTGAATGGGAGAACCTAAGTTAGAATGGCCCACTATCTAGTTGCACATGGCTAATCAGCAGAAGATCATACCGTTAGGAAAACTATCAAAGATCATAGTAGACATCGCAGGGGTCAAGGTTCGAGCTGACTTTGAGGTCATTCAGATTGTAGAAGATGCAAACCCCTCTCCTGCGCTCCTAGGATTGGACTGGGCCATAGATATGGGTGGTATTATCAATTTAAAAAAGAGGAGCATGGTGTTTGAAAGTCAAGGAACACGAGTGATAGTACCACTAGATCTCGCAGAAGGAGAAATGTATACAGAGCCAATGCATGAGGAAGAAGAGGTGGATAAAATTTATAAGTTAACTGCGAGGGATGAAGACTGGATCAATCCTATGGCCGATGGTGTGCTTTGTTGGGAAAGAGATAGCGAATGCTTCTCCGACTCTGACGAGGAAATGGAAAATTGGAAAAACTGGCTGCACGATGCCTCCGCGCTGCGTTGCCTGTGAATCACCAGGGAATTTCATTGCATATCCTCTAAGATAAGATAACTACCCTACTTTGATGGTTCCGGTAGTATAAATAATTTTTGTGGACATTTGAAGCTTAGGTTCTAAGAGACCGAAGGCTATGGGCCCTTAACCTAGCTCTACGCGCAACGCCTGAAATATGGTGGGACATGCATAATGGGGCGTTCCAGGAGTGGGAGGAATTTCAAGATATGATGGTCCTTCAATTTGAGCCTCCGGCCGACGTATGCGTCAAGATATTTCTTGGCCCAGGAGATCCGCACAAACATTTGTTTGCCTGGATGGAGAAATGGTGTGATCATACTACAAAAAAGTGGGTTCACTTGTTTATTAATGCCTTGGGACCAATTCCCACCACATGGTACCTAGATGCAGGGCTACATCAACGCACCCGCCAGTGGGATACCTTAAAGGATGAATTTTTGGGGACTTTTGGGTTAACAGGTGGATCGAAGGCACTTGATGAAGCTCTGTAGGATATTGATACCTTTGTATTTGGTGAATCCAGCCCCTACGTAGCATGCGAAATATCCACATGGGAAACGTAGATGCAGGATATTGTCAACTGCCACAATATTACCATAGAAGAGTGTGATGAAGATCCGCGCAATGTCTCGAACCCAGAATCAGAGGGGGAACACATAGTTGTAGGACCTTTGTTACATAGTGTGGATGGTATGAAACCTCTGAAGCTGCAAGAAGTTAACATTGGTATGGAAGAGCAATCCAAGTTGGATAAAATTGGGGACTACTGGGATGATGAGACAGTAGGCAAGATTGCGGAACTGCTCACGGAATATCAAGACTTATTTCCGACAAAGTTTTCGGAGCTTAAGGGGATCACGGGGGACTTATGGGTTATGCACATCACTCTGAAACCCGATGCATGTCCGGTAAAGCAGCGCCCTTATCGACTGAACCCTAAGTATAAGCAGAAGGTTAGGGAGGAAATCCATAAAATGTTCGCTATAGGTATCAGCGAACCAGTCGAACAGTTGGATTGGGTGAGTCCTATGGTGGTTCGGGAAAAGAAGACAAAGGGGGAAATCTGCATCTGCATATATTTGTGCAATTTGAATGATGCATGCATACATGATCCATTTCCTACACCATTCTCCGATGAGATCCTAGAGAGCGTAGGAGGCCGAGAGGCATATTCCTTCACCGATGGGTTCTCCGAGTACCATCAAATTAGAATCACACCTGAAGATCACAGCAAAACCACATTTCCCACTGAATGGGGATCCTTTCAGTACACCGTCATGCCATTTGGGCTTAAAAATGCTCCTGCCATCTTCTCATGGGTAGTAGTCACCATATTCAAAGAGTTCATTCATAAATTTCTGGAGGTATACTTTGATGATTGGACTGTCTTTGGCTCAGTAAAGACACACGTTTCGAACCTGCGCATGATGTTGGATGCCTATCGGAAGCACCATATTTCTCTGAATATCAAGAAATGTATCTTCTGTGTGCCTTTCGGAATCTTGCTCGGGCATATAGTTTGCTGACAAGGGCTAATGGTGGACCCTGCGAAATTTGATGTGATCATCAATCTGGCAGTCTCCATGACTGTGAAGCAGCTACATTTGATCCTCGAGCATATGGGCTACTACATAAATTTCATTCAAGGATACGCCTTGATCACAACCCCTCTAGAAAAACTGCTTAAGAAGGATGTTTCATTCTTTTGGGATGACAAGTGTCAAAAGAGATTTGAGCTCCTCAAGGAAAAGATGATCTCTTCACCTATCCTTATTTTCCCTGATTGGGCAAAGGTATTTCATGTCTACGTTGATGCTTCCAAAATTTCCCTAGGAGCGGCCCTTACACAGCTTGGTGAGGGATACATTGATCACCCAATTGCATTCACTAGTCGAAAACACTCGGGTGCAGATCACAACTATGCCACCACGGAGTGGGAGGGATTGGCCATGGTCTATGAATTACAGAAGTATCGGCATTATCTGTTAGGGGGATACTTCAAAATGTTTACATATCATTTGGCTTTAAAGTACCTAGTGAATAAGCCTGTGTTGGGGGGGGGGAATCTATCAATGGCTTCTGTTGTTCCAGGAGTATGACTTTGAAATCATTGTCAAACCAGACAAGCTGAATGTTGGGCCCAATCAATTGTCCCGAATTAAACTAGCGAGGAACCAACTAACCTGGAGGAAGTATTTCCTGATGCGCAGCTGTTTTCTATTAAGGTATTCGACGCACAATTCTCCGACATTATTCAGTTCCTGACGACCGGCATGGCACTCACGGGGGATTCTGTGCAGCAGAAGAAAGAATTGGTAACCCGCGTTGTGCATTTTACCATCGTCGCAGGTTACCTCTATAATATGGGAGCAGATGAAGTGTTGCGACGGTACGTTTTGGAACATAAGTGGCATGCTATCTTGGCATAAGCCAACGATGGGGTGGCAGGAGGCCACTACACAGAAAATGCCACATCGCGGAAGGTCGTACGAACGGGATTATGGTGGCCTACCCTACATAGTGACTCTCATGACTATTGTAAGGCCTGTGATACATGCCAATGCACCGGAAGGCCGTCCCACAGAGAATAAATGCCCCTCCAACCACAAATGGCCCTGCAAGCATTTGACAAGTGGGCCATCGATTTCGTAGGAGCTATCAACCCTGAAAGAATACAGGTGCACGTTACATTATAACTACTACTAATTATGTGACTAGGTGGGCCGAGGCATAGACAGTGAAGGATTTCATTGCAGATATCGTTGCGCACTTCATCTTTGAGCAGATTCTGACCAGATTTGGATGTCCAAAAATCCTAATGAGCGATAGAGGTACGCACTTTGTCAATGAAACCATATAGGCCTTGAAGGAAGAATTTCAGATACATCATGCGAAAATCACTCTGTGTCATCCTCAGGCAAATAGTGCAGTCGAGGCTTTTAATAAGGTCTTGGAGCATGCAATGACTAAGGTCTATAATGCCAATCGCAGCAACTGGGATGTGTGCATTCCGTCTGTTCTATAGGATTACCGAACCATCTGTAAAAAGTTGACAGGGAAGACACCATTTAGGATGGTTTATGGTAAGGAAGCTATTATGTCCACGGAATATATTGTTCCTAGTCTGTGCATCACAACCCTCACAAACATAGCAGAGTATGATATTATGGAGGAACGGTTAGCACAACTTGTGGCTTTAGAGGAAGACCGTTACATCACCAATTACCATCAGCAGGTACAAAAGGCACGCGATAAGGCCTAGCACGATCGACATATTCTTAAAAAAACCTTTGCAGAGGATGACTTAGTACTGCTCTATGACAGTCAGTTTGCAAAACACCCAGGGAAGTTCTGACAGCATTGGCTTGGTCCTTATACAGTTAATTAAATCACGGATGGCAGAGTTGTGCGATTAGCCACCCTACGCGGCGATATGCTACTTGGCTACATCAATGGCAGTCAGCTCAAACCATATCGAATCAAATGACTATATGTCCAGAGTAGCTATATGAAGTGGGCTAGCCCCACCAAGGAATGTAAGCGCAAAGGCACCAGGCTCTGCACAGAAGAAAGTCAAAGGATTGGAAGCCCAGGGAAGTGCACTAGAGACGTGGAAATAAAGTTAGAATGAATAGACTCAGCCCGTAGCAGGTGTGTTGGGATCACAGGAGGTATTCTCAAAGAGCAGGGGTGCGTTGGGAACACAGGGGTATGTTGAGCACACCCAGGGTGTGAAAACTAGCCGTTGGAAAAGTCAATTCGGGTAAAAAGGAAAAATTACCATTGGATGGAGTGGGCGGCCGACATTTAATGAGGCGATCTCTGGAGATTTTTTACCATTTTCCTAATGGTAAGTTCCAAGTAGCATTTACCCTATCGTTGGGCACTCGCCAAAGCTATAAAAAGGGTAGGATAGGTCGAACAAGGGTTTTGTATCGCTTGAATAGCTCGTACTTAGCATATTTGTCCTGGAAGAATTTGTGCTATAAGAGTTTCTGTAACTATAGTGTCTCTTTCATGTCTTAGCAACTTGCTCCCTCTGACAGTAGCAATCCCGAGTTTTTCTTTCGTGCTAGGATGATGGCTACAAATCCTGTTGAACCCTCGGAACCAGTAATCTCAGCGAAACAAGGCACTGAGGAAGTGGTGGAGATTGAGTCTGAGGTTGAAGAATTTTTCTCCACCCAGTCACAAATAAGGGGAATGAAAAATCACACGGCTTAGGAAAGCCCTTGAAACCCACAAAATGGGTTGGAGGGAAGCCTCATAATTCCCCGCGAGCGACGCCCCAAGCACGGGTTGTGCAGGAAGAGGTTCAGGCCGTAGAGCCCATCAATTGGTTATCGCCTTTCGTTCGGCTGCGCAGGCCCTCAATGCACACACCGAAGAACCTCGACTGTCTGATCACCTACTTGCAAATGCTGCTGACCCCAGGTGAGGTCCCTGTTATTACTGAACCACTTGGAAAGCTCCATCAAATCAAATTTAACGATCATAACTTGGCCAATTTGGAGGCCATTCCCGAATTGGCACTCGAGTTATATCTAGAACGATTTCAGGAGGATGATGGGATAAACATTGTCCTCGTAAGATGGGTACGCGGCGTCGAAGGGTCCAAGCTCCTCAACCTGCTCAGGATGCCACATTTCTGCCATTACAACATCACGGACCATCTAGTGCATCAGTTGCTTGCACTGGTCCAAGATGGGTGTTTGTGGATCAAGGATCGAATCCCTATTCATGCTGCGCTCATCCATCGAATCATTGGTCTTCCTACAGAGGGGCCGAACCCTCTCGAGCGCATTGGCAAGAAGTATGAAGGGGAAATTGATGAGTATGTGCGACAAAAATATCATGTGGAGCAGAATACTCGCAGATTCATGATAAAAACCATCAGTTATCCTGCTACACAGCTGGGTACCATGTTAATAGCGTGTAAAATGATGCGAAAATGTCAGGTTGCCTCCGTCCCCGCATACATAATTCAGCTCATAGGCCAGTGCAAGAAAGGGGTCTGTTTTAATTGGTCGCAATATTTGTGTAATGAAATTTTGGCCAATGTCCACGAATCCTAGGATCAGGGACGAGCATTCTGTTATTCGTGGTTGCTACTTCTCATCGCATTGATAGCCTGGGAGGCCCCAGAGGAATCTGCCAGAAATCACCCCTGACATGTGTGAAGGGGCCTGATATACAAACTTATGGGATTTGAAGGATGCACAGCATCTCGAGAACAACCAATTCTTCTGGGTCCTCTTTCAGAGTAGTTTTGAAGAAACCATTAATTCCCAATCACGGTTTTCTCTAGCTGTATATGACAGATACAAAGGAATTGCAGCATTCTAGGTCACCATGCACAATGTCCAGATTCGAGCACGTAAGGACAAAGCCTAGACCTCGCTCCCTTATATGGTGGCAGAAGAAGAAATTGATAATGTAATTCCGCTCTGGCTTCCTAACTAGAAGATCGGTTTCAAAACCGGTGCGAAGAGCCCTGCAGGAACCAACACACCAAAAGTAATCCTGCCTGTTGTCCTCAAGGATACCGTAGGACCAAGCAAGAGTACCAGGCAAGACACGAGCGTGGCAGTACAAAAGGATGCATAGTAGAAGAATATCATTGAGAAGGACTTCGAGGTGGAGACTCAGGTAGATTCGCAGCTAGACCTGGGTACAGAAGGACTGGATGCAGGAGGACCTGCCTCCCCCCGCAACAAGAAGTGAACAAGAAAGCCTATCAAAGGGCCCCGAAAGAAGTAGCGCTCTCAGCGGACGGAACGATATGAGGCAGCCACGTTGACTGATAGAGAGCTTGAACAAATCACTAATGCGGTCACTATGGCTGTGGAGGATAGATGGGTAGCCTTAGAGGAGTAGCAGAAAGCTGCGGTCAACATAATCTAGGTTGAGCTCTGTGTGCTACAGATGAATATAGACACATTGGAGAACAGTATGACTCAGGTATGCACACCCTCAGCCACTAGTAGCGCAACATTAGTTACAGATGAAAGATACCTCTGTTCTCTACCTGGCACAGCCCTTGTGATTAGTCCACCTAACCTGGGAATCCAAGTCCAGGCCAGTACAGAAGTATAGCTGAATTTATCTAGGCTAACTCATGAGGCCTTGCAGGGTCTCCACACCTCTTTTTTTCAGGAAATTCACCATCAATACCAACAAGTGCACCAACAGATTGTAGTGGTTGAACAGGAAAATGATGGAAAGAACGTTGAAGTATGCCTTGCCACTACGAAGCAAATGGAGCTCAAAAACGTGATTCACCAACTTTGCACAGAGGTTAACACAGAGATCCTGGCCACAACCACCCCTCAAGCTAAGGTTGAAAGGTTGGTCGCAGCACTGAAGGCCTCTAGGGAGGAATTTTAGGTGGTCAAGACATGGATGGAGCAGCAAATCACCAATTTGCAGGCTAAGTTGTAGCTCGAAACACCCCCAAAGGTACCGACCCAGCGAAATGCACTGGTCACCGAGGCTACGAATGTCATTATAGGGAAAATCGTGCAGGGTTCCCAATTAATAGAAACAACCATGCAGCTATGGACCAAGTTCTAGCGCGACCCGATCTTGCAAGGCATCAACCAGGACCTGCGGCAGAAAGAAGAGTTCGAGAGTTAGAAGCCACCCTGCCCACTTTAGTTCCTGCTCAGCGTTTGACACAATTGCACATGACTCACGCCCTCCAAGTTGATATTGATGAAAATCGACATAAAAATAAGGTCCTTGGTGACCACCTAAAGCCTTGGGTTTTTGAGGCCCTCAAGCTTTCAGATGTTAATGTCATGGTTAAGCAACTAAACCAGACTCTAGAGAGTGTCCCCGCCGCGACGGAAGGTCCAATTTCAGAAAAGTTGGTCAACATTGCATAGAATGCTGCTACTCAGAGTGAAGGTGTGATACCTCCATTATTTGAGGCGATTAGATTCTTGTAGGCGCAAGTGGAGACCCCACCATCATAGTGACTCAGGACGAGTCACGAAATTGTGTTGGGGGACTGTTGGAACAGGGTCTCCTAAAGCTGTGAATTTTGTCCATTTTTGTATATTTTTTGTAATAATTAGTCTAACATAGGAGTTTTGGGGTGGGTCAAATCCCTAGTTCATTGTAACAGGTCAAGGGTAGACCAAGAGTCTGTAAACCATGGTTTTCGAACCATTGTATGCATAGGATAAATCGGTATAAATAGATGAAACTTTTTTAAATCAGGTAGAAAAGAATTGAGATTGATGTTAAGCAAGAATTGTTAGACCTGTTGTGGGATTTTTTGGAAGGACTCCTACTGGTTGTGTGTGTGGAGCTCCTCATTCCTGATGTGTGCGGACCCTGTTGGTCGTGTGCGCAAGCGGTATTTTGGGATTGTAAGAAGACTCTAGTATTAATATATATGCGAAGTACTGTTGATATCTTACGTGATCTGGATCTTTTATGTTATGATTTATGCAAACTTGGGATATATGATTAAGCTATGAAAGTATATGTTTGATAGCTATGAAATTATCTTTGTTTCTGTTATATGAATCTATGAGCTGTTAACTGCTACGATTATAGTTGTTGTGTTGATATATTGGTAGTACACATGTGGATGCGAAGGTAATTATTAGATCTGAGTTCTATGATATAAGCCTGTAACCAGATCTATTAAATGAGAAGCTGATAAGCTAGGAATGTAGCCCTGCTTGACTTACCTACTCTCTTTCAGGGTGCGGAAACCTGGTTCCAGCACCCTCCCATACTGCTTCGGATGAGACTTTCACCTGCGCAAGTAGGTAACTATCGAAAAGGCCAATAATATAGGGGTTTGTTGGCAAAACTTAAACTTCCGAACCTGGGTCAGGACCCCTTAAGCCAATAGAGATGGTTTGATATATGGATTGCAGGCGTCTGCCTAAAATGAGTCAGTAGTTCCATTCCCGGATCGCAATGAATCAGTAGCTAAAAATACATGAGGAACGCAATAGCGAGGACACTAAAATTTCCATGAGAAGAAGAAGGTTGCTCAACATACCATTTCACTACAAGCCCTATTAGGGTGCATTAAAAAAATTCTCAGTCTAATAGTATCATAAATGATACTATTGGATGAACACCACAGGTGGAAAGTCATAATATGATTTCATGGGTCTTCCACTTGCTTCCCTTCGAATTTTTGTATAT
Source organism: Pinus albicaulis (assembly GCA_034641835.2). Taxonomy (NCBI): domain Eukaryota; kingdom Viridiplantae; phylum Streptophyta; class Pinopsida; order Pinales; family Pinaceae; genus Pinus; species Pinus albicaulis. The sequence continues at coordinate 305,688,806 of CM076569.1, forward strand.
ATGAAGGGAGATTCATGGGCATGGGAGGCCAATTAAGGCCATGAAAAATGGGGTCATTAGTTAACTTCATTAGATCTGGAAGATTAAGTGATGCTAAGAAGGGTAACTGAGTGTTGACTTCCATTGTACACTATGGAAAAACAGGTGTCTGAATGTGATGATTTATGGGGGGTTCCTGGGGAATATTACCCTGTGGCATGCCCTGATGAATATACTGCTGACTCCTCGAAGGGGTAGCGCACCTCTCCCCTCTACGGGTCGTGTGAGGAGTTGAGTGTGGTGACCCTACTGGGGTTTACACTGGTGTGGTGTTGGGTGACCCTTAAGGGTTTCCAATCACAGATGCCTCGATAAAGGATGAACCAATAATGGTGCCAGTGTGTCATCTTCAATGCCTAAATGGTGGGAGACCAAGCATTCCTTCCTATAATGGGGGGAGGTCCAAGAAACACCTAGATTGATGAGGTCTCATTGGGTCTGTTATCGTTTCAACTAGCTTAATCTTGGTGATATTTTTGGTTTTCTAAAGGAAGGAATATTTTTATCAAAGAAAATACAATCACATGCATAAAACAAAGAGAGAAAATTAGAGGTAATTTTTTCCTTAATTTAACACTATTTTATAGACCTATATAGACATATTTGTCCTTACACTTTCAATGTAACCAGGCCTTGAAAATATTTCTTCTGATGGGTATTGGGGCTAACGTCCTAAAAGAACTAGCGATGCCTTCTAGTAGCTGAAGGATCGACCAAGGTAATGGTAAGAGGATCAAGTGTTGCCTATGCCGTCACCTATAGGGAAGGATGCCCTAGTTTTGGCCACTAATGTACTGCCATCCCATGTGAGCATTCGATTCTTGAGCTTCTTGGTAATCAGGTACCAGTACCGAGCACTAGATGGGTCAGGTAGCCCCAAAAAGTACCACATGCACTGGGCCTAATAATAACTCCCTCTTAAAAGGGTCTCTGGTAACGCTTGGGTATTCGTTCCGTGGGCGGATAGAAAGATTTGAAGCTCCCTAAAAAGTCAACATCTAGTTTTCCAAATATATTATGACCACGATGGCTTATTAGATGCCTACCCCAAATGGTCTTAACCTGAACTATAATTTCTTTTGTGGCCCCTGTGGGAATAATTTAGTGAGTTCCGTTAATGATTATTTTTAGAGTCTCAATTTTCTTAGGGTGTTCCTTGGTGAAGTAACTATAAGAAGAGGATAAAGGTCCCAACACACTGGGTTCATTTTGGTCCAATGCTTACTGATGCTTCATGTGTACTTTGGAGTGTAAAATCACAAGTGTTATAAGATGTGGATATGCACTTATCCCTTACACTCCTTTTCTAATTACCCTATGTGTGATTTTTCCTTGTAAAAATAAACGATGTGCGGCTTATGGGCCACTTACACCTTGCCTAGTTAGACTATGTCTGTTGTTAGGTCCCTATATTACTAGCATAGTCCCTTACTATGTTAGTATAGTCCCCCTTATTTTTATTGTTGTACCTTGTAACCCCCATATTGTTATTATTATGCCATTACATTATTATTGTTAGTTCGGCTAGGATTACATTGTGGCCCCATGGAATCCTACATATAGAAAGGAGGTTTTTTCATTTGTATCATCCAAGAATTGTTGATTCATGTAATGTATTAGAGGTTTCCCCCTCAAAGTGGCTTATTTATAAGGTGTTGATATCTCTTTTCTTCTCTTTTTGGAGCTGGTTTCACAACATTTGGTATCAGAGCTTTGGATTCTAGGGTTTCGCTACCCCAAACAGGTCATCGTGACATTTTCGCTATAACATTTTTTCTGCGAAGGTTCAGAAGCAAAAAATTTTAGAGTGCGAAGCCAAAATCCTGAGGAACATCTTCGCAAAATTTCAGATCTTGTTTCGCAATATTTTCGGAGATATGATCTGTGGAAGTTAGGTCTTTTTGCAGGCTCCTGAATTTAACCTAAACAGGTCATCGCGGAATTTGTGCTATAACTGTTTTTCTGTGAGGTTTCAGAAGCTGAAATTTTCATAGAGAAAAGCTGAAATTTTCATAGAGAAAAGTTGAAATCCTAAGGAACCTCCTGTAAAAATTTCATATCTTGGTTCACAATATTTCTGGAGATATGATCTGTGGAATTTAGGATTGTTTCAGGCTCCCGAATTTCATCTCAAAGAGGCAACCATGGGAAAAACATCATAACTCTCTCTATGAGTGTCGGATTGGGATTCTGTAAAAATTGGCCGCAAGTAAACGGACTACAGTTTTTGGTATATCAATTTCAGACCCAAAGGAGGAAACATTGACACGTGGAAAGTTGTAAAAATTCGCTCTACTGAACCAGTCCATAATTAGGTCATCGTGGGATATTGGGAGTAACTTTACCTTGAAGAATCCAGATCAGGTCAAACCTGTGGCATTCAAAATAAGATTGAGAGGGCTACTTCAGGGCCAAATTTCAGCTATTGAAGATCTGAAATCACAGAGATAATTCAATTTCAATATCGAGCTCCTCAAAAGCAAGAAAAAAGTGTGTATTTGTTTTTTCGAATTGCGTAAGTCTTGTGTGAAAAATCAGTTTGAAGTGATTCCAATCGCATATTGAAGCATATATATCAGTATTGGGTTCTAAAATTCCACCTAAAAATAATTCCATACCAATTAAGCCCTCATAAAGTTATACTATGACGCATGAAGAGGAATAATTGCAGTATGAGATATCAAAATTACGGTACCAAGTGCAAAAAATTTCGATCTTACGAAGAGCAACCAAAGACGACATAGATGGTTTAAAAGCAGAAATGGAGGCTAAGATGGATGGTTTTAAGGATCAAATAAGATCTAATATGGATGATAAAGTAATGGAATATCACATCATCAATAGCAAGTTCTCCAACTCCCAAAGGATAGCCTAACTTTGGTGCAGAATCAAATGAAACAATAGGAAGATCAACATTACATCGAAAGAAGTTCTAAAGCAGTCACAGAAACAAGAAATCAACAAGTATGATTAATTTCAGAGTATCCCAACAAGTGGAATAACTTTCCTGTAAAAGATTCCACATGGGAAGATGAGAATTTTATATAGAAGCATCAAGAAATAATCAAGCGTTGAGGAAAACACTTGTTTGAAGGAGAGGGGCATGTTAGGTCCCTATATTACTAGTGTAGTCCCTTATTATGTTAGTATAGTCCCCCTTATTTTTATTGTTGTACCCATGTAACCCCCATAATGTTATTATTGTGCCATTACATTATTATTGTTAGGTCGGCTAGGATTACATTGTGGCCCCATGGAATCCTATATATAGAAATGATGTTTTGTCATTTGTATCATCCAAGAATTGTTCATTCATGTAATGTATTGTAGGTTGCCCCATCTAAGTGGCTTATTTATAAGGCATTGATATCTCTTTTCTTCTCTTTTTGGAGTTGGTTTCACAACATTTTCACTATAGGGAGATAGAAAATTGTCTTAGTAAAGCATTCATATGCATACCCAGGCTCACTGTGAGGTTCAAGGGTGGAAAATATTACTTGATTTATTTTCGATAGTTTGGTCCTAGTCCTAATTCCTAATGAAAAACTAAACTAATCTAATGCAAAAATTCTAAAAACCTGAATTAAATAAAGATATGTGGATATATGAGCCACTTAATTTTATGTTAATTACATTATGTGTTCTATATATTTTATCAGGAAATTGTTTGTTCGGATAGCATATGTGGATTGAAGGCTACTTACTTTTTCCTACTTAAACTATGTATGATTTGCAAAAATAAAAAACTAAAATTAAAACTACCTAGTTGCTAAGCTAAATTCTAGAAAACAAGAGTCCTAACCAATCATGAAATACCAGAAAATAGTGATGGAAAATTTTTTATGGGTTTCCAAGCACTCTACAACTACAAAAAATGGGAAAAATCAAGCAAAAATGATCTAGCTGCCTATCGCGATTCTTATTCTCCCACAGACACAAAACGTGCGTCTGTCAAAGTAGAATGCACATGGTCGGGCATAATGAATAAAATTCCTCCTCTTCTGGGAAGAACCGTTAGAAAATTATATATTACAGAGTAATGAAACACATAAAATATGCGGAAAACACAAACATAGAAAACTCATAAAACTAGAGAGACACATATATACGTGGTTCACCCAGTTTGGGCTACGTCCACCCCGAACATCCAGTCCTTCCTTTCTATTATCTAGAAAAATGAAGAGACACAACCTACAATGGATCTGTTGTAATTTCCTCTGTTCTCTCTCACAGTCTCCCTATCTGCTTCTCGGTCTGAGAATACACATACAATACCTAGCCACAATACAATACTCTCATACAAAACGAGGGGTTTCCTTCTAAGGAAAAAAACCCTCAATCAAACATAACTTCTACCGTCAAATCATCTGCCTAATGAATGGCCCAGATTGACTAGAAATTACTATACTTTTACAAGGAAATTTTACATCTATTTTTAGCTTCAGGGGCACTACCCCTGAAACCCCCCGCCAGGGGGGGGCTCCATAAACTCACAGCCCCCCCCCTGCCCCCCTGGACCCCTCAGGCAGTGTACAGTTACGGGCGGTGTTTCTGCCCCGTTAAGAACAGGGATCCGATGTTGTGATACAAAATAAATAAGGTAATTAGGCTCCACACCCAACAAGAACTTCTCACTGAGTGTGATTGAAGGTGCTGAGAGGATGAAGGGATGATTTGCAGCAAGCTGAGTAGGTAGAAGGACCTGCGTCAACAACCATTAAATCAAAAGAAATAATATAGTGGAGTCACCATTCCTGTGGTAGTGTATTCAGTGCATGGGTGGATGAAATACACATTTTCTTAGTAGGGAGGTTGCTTACCTACCTAATATTCATAGGTCAAAATGGTTTTTCAAACTTTAGTGGCACAAGTTCAACATGTAATATGCTAAGTTAAAAGGAAACATAGCATGCTACATAAACAATGAAACAAAACAAAACAACATGAACAAGATACATGCTCAATAGAGAAAACACACTAATAACTCAACAATGGATAACTTTCTCCATTTATTAGGTGTTGGTAGTAGTAGAAGATAAAATGCTAAATCTCTTATAGTGGATCCTTCGAGCTACGAAGCTCCAATATCCAAGACAAGGGGGTCTCTTCCCCTCAATTTTTCAGAAAACCTCTCTTCCCTCTCAAAGGATGGTAGATCAAGGAACATGTGGTGAAATCCTCTCTTGGATTTAGATGTTGGGTGGCTAAGAGCTAAATCCTTCCAATTCTCCTGCTGCTGGACAACATAAGCTAGTTTTCTATGGATCAATTTGGCCAACATAACAATGTGTCTCCTATTTCTCTTCCCAAGGCTGTATTTTACAGACCATTTTCAAATTTTACCTCCTTCTCTTGGTCCAAGATGGATGGTGACACAAGAGTGGGGGTATGATTCCTTTCTGTGTTGTACTAAATCCTCATGGTGGCTCAAAGGCAACTGTACTTGGTTAGGTTGAGTGAGAATCTTTTTCACCAAGTGTGCCAAGTGTTCCTAGATGGTGGAATTTCATTATCCCCAGGACCACGTGACTATCGAAGAAAAAGCCACATTGCATGTTAAGAGCCAGTGTTGCATGTGCACGGTCCAAACAAATTTACCTCTGAGCTTAGGAAAAAATAAATTTGTAGCTTCTCCTAATGTATTTCTTCCATGTAAATCTTTATCTGTACCTTCTTCTTGACATTTTTAATGTCTTTTGTCCCGTACGATTTTCAAGTGTTAACAATACTTACAGGTTGAGGTAGGATTCTGAAAATCCCTCGCAAAGTGTCATGCTTCTCCGCAGTTGTAATAGATAAGCTAGCCATGTCCCTCCTCCTCCTCCTCCTTGGAATCCTCATCGACTGGCATGTTGACCTTGATCCTCATGTGCACGTCCCTCATCTTGCATTCTATAAGCACCTACAGTTTTCTCCATCATCAAATCATAACTGCAACAGTCCTTCTCATCATGCCCCAATGATCCATAGAAGTTACAAAACATCTGCTTTTGGGTCTGCACATACTTTTGTAAAAATTAGAAGTCTTCTGAATGATGTTGAACAGTGGTTTTACATATTTCACACCATACAGTCGATCCTAGATTCAATAGATTAGGTGCTCCACTAGCAAGGTACTCTCTGAACACAAGGAGTACTCCTTATAACGGCCTTCTGCCTTACACTTTATGCACCATACTTCTTATCGAATTTTTGGCCCAATTCCTTACCTTTCTTTAGATCCTACGACTCCAAATGAAAACTTGCTAGTTGGCTATGAATTTGTTGTACTCTTACATGTGTATCTACGACTAGTGAAGCTTTGAACTTCATCTCAATTTCCAGAGCTTCGGCTTGTGTTGATATCTTCTTCTGTGTCAAAGGTAGTCTGACATGTGGAAATAGTGCAGCTATAAACCACTCCTTATCTTGTTCTTCAAGAATGATATAGCTCACTTTTCCCATTAACATTTTGAACCTTTGATCCAACTCCCAACCAGAATCATTTTCTAGTTGATTGATCTCCTTCAGTTCAGTAATACACTATGACAGAGTTTTGGGATTCTTAAATTATAAAGTTGGTTCTTTATTTTTATCATCCAATGAAGAAGATTGATTCGTTGTAGAATACTTTATGTACCATGTCAACACTCTTTCATGCAGTGTTGTGACAAGTTTCACCTTCTTCACATCTACATCAGTAATATATATTGCTTTCCATAATTCTTTAGATACAAAAAAATTGTTCAAGTTCCTCTAATCAAAGTCCTCTAAAGATACGTAACTTGATATCATTGGCCATTTTTCTAGGGGGTGGGGAAGGGGGTGGGGGATGGGGAGGGAAAGTATGGGGAGGGGGGTGGAGGGTAATGGGAGTAACAGTATGGGGAATCCTAGAGATGCCCTGATTAATTTCAAATCCTAACTGCCACACAACTATAAGGGTTATGGGGTTACTTATTTCACTTTCAAATTCACCCAACAATGGACTGTAATCAGTCTTAATGAAGTTCTTGTGATCTACTCTGTATTTCTTTCCACTTCGCATATATCCGACTCTAGAATTACTTCTTCCAAAAATTAATCTAACTGTATTCATAGTACGCCCTTTTCACATAAAATAATTTTAATCCACAACTTCAAATAATTTAGATTCTTACCTCACGGACCCTTGAAAAATCTTCGCTCAACTTTTCTATAAGATACATATGTGTCTATTGTGAAATTTGTGGTAAATCCTCCCATAATACTATCGATCCAGAAATCATCAATTCTTGATATGCTATTATCAGTGTCCTTGAGTTGCTATACCAATTTAGGGCTCCACACAATATGCTCGGCATTCTTAAAACAAGTCTTATTCTCAGTCAGCCTCGATAACCATTCATGCAGTTCATTCGCAAATGTCGCGAAGAAAATCTCAATTTGTTCTGTGAAAAGATACCTCTACAACCAAGCTTCAGTCAATAGTCACAGATTTATGTTTTATTGAAATGCGAAATATTTCTCTTTTAGATCTACCTGGTCTTGTATTTCCTTCCTCGATGGATGTCGCATCCACATATCCCTCAAACAGATCCTGGTCCCGACAATGAAACCATTTTTTGGCTCAATTGGGCTTGACCCAGGCTCGACTTGTACTTCGTGCCAACAAAACCAAATACACTGACCCTTTCGGCAATGACCTACAAGTATATTGAAGTCTCACCCAAGGTGGCTATGGGGTGTTGTAGAACCAAGGTTATGCAACCTTGAGAGACTATGCGAGGTGGCTTTACTTCTATTTTATGTACTTAACCAATATTCCAACATACAAGCAACTACTTCGCGATCTATCGTACTTAATCACTTCACATCTTTCAGATAAACAATAAAAAATTCAATATAAGATAAATCGCAATATCATTACTTCGCATAAACAGATAGAAATAAAGACACAACACATAAAGACACAAAATATGCTCCAAAACTATTTCTTCTTTATTATGGTAAGTCTCTTCAATACATTCACTTCTCTAACCTGCGCACACAGTTGTAGGTGGTTTGTGCATAAAGCTACAGACTTTTTAATGCCTCCATGCACACAGCTACAGAACCTTCCCTTAAGGCCCAAAATAGACTAAAATAGATCTCTCAAGTGCTTGTGCTCATCAACTATTACATCGATCATCTATATTATTACTTTGACAAGGCCTTACATTGCTTTATATAGCATTTAAATCATACAAAACCATGTTCCAAATAACTTGGGTGGAAAAAAAATAAACCAAAACCCAATACATGTTACAAAAATGGGGGCTTCAACCCACCCCAAAGCCCCTAAACATTTCGCGGTAGATCTATCTTCGCAGTACCGCATACCTCGCTCCTCAAGTTGCGGAGTCTCTTGACCAAAAATGGACCAAGCTAGGTTGTGCCCAACTATTAGTAAGGAAACAAATGAAGAATCTTTCATCGGATGTCATGACAAGGTGATCAGTGCCTCTGAAAATGTCTTCTGGATACCAAGAACACTTCTCGACGAGTACTCGAACTCCATATGGTTTTTACTTAACCATGCCACCACCTATGTTTAACCTAGAGTTATCAATGCAGATACCTTTCACATTAAGCCACCGTTAATTTTTCAATATTTCTCTATGTTGTATCAGTTACTTAAGCCCAAACCAGATTTTCATTAATAATATATACAGATCTATGCAACACAAGTAACCATAAAATGTAACTGAACATAGAAAAAATCATGCGAAGATAGAGAAGACAATATCAAAACCACGATACATAGAAATTGGTCCAAGACCAGGGAAAAACCCCACTGTGGGGGAAACCCTTTCAAATCTTCTTCTTCTATAGATTGTCTTCAAAATATTTATGCAGAGAGTACGTTGAGCTCAGTACATGTATACAGCGGAAGTAAAAAAATCTGATATGTGGAATGACAGATCTATAATATCAAGACATGAAACCAATGGATCACCACTACCAAGTGATCTCTCCTACCCAGATCTAGATCTAGATCTGTAATATTGATGATGATTGATATGACATGATTGTGACTATGTGACAGATGAGTGATGACACTGCGCAAACAACTGAATGAAAATCATATTTGATCTTCTCAATTACTCTCATATTTGTGACCTTAACATGCCCTTCAAGCGTCTCAACTAGGTCTGAGCTTCAACCAGGGAGTTCTATACCCACAGCTGAGGGCTTGAATACCCTAGAAACTTGGAGGCTCCCTGAAGCCTGCTTGCAAGTGACTTTACCAGCTGAGCCATGACCACAACAAGCTTAGCCTGTGGCCCCATCATAACAGAGCTACTACCTAAAGTTCTTCTACCTACAACCCAGATCTAAAATACCCAGATCTGAAATGTGCCTCTCTCTGTGATCTTGATCCACTGCATGACCCTCTTGCAACGAACCTGTGCGAGCCAACAAAAAAAAATATGAATAATAACCAAAATAACATGAAGAAGATATCATGAGTGAATGTGTGCAAATGAACTTGGGGTTTCTTCTATTTACAATTTTGTGAGGGACCGCTTGGGGCTTTGACCAAATCAACATGTGGTTAGGCAAACTCATAAAATAATAAAAGAAATCATAACTTAACTTCTGCTTAATGATTGAGACAATTCATAGACCGATTTGATCCTCTAAAAAATAGGAATCTAATTAACTTATTATTTTAATCATCTAAGTTGTCCATTGTGGAATTTGACTCTAGTTTCAAAACTTAACACTCTCTCTCAACTAAGAAGAATTACACTCTGAAATCTATGCTTTTAGATCTTTGCATCAAGGTGTCATCATGCTCAAATCAATCTGTTGAAACTTTATCAAATCTAAGAAGAAGAAGAATAATCAAGGAAAAATAAATTCCACCCTCATCTAGCAACATGATAACTTATCTCACAGGGGAGCACGTCTCCGACTCTGGAGTATCATCGGGGTGCACAGTCTCAACCCAATCTTATCACCTACTGATCTTCCCATCAATGAGTCTAATCAGTCAAGTGGTAGAACACCTACATCATAATCCGCTTGTTTTGTACACCCCAAGTACACTCTCAACTTAGTGTCCGAAAGAGGAGTGGTATTCCCAACAATCCCTACTTGTGAGTATGATGCAAACTCGTGTATACTCTACAAATACCATATAGGGGAGAAACATTCTCTGACCCTACGAAGATGGGGGGAACATTCTCCGGCCCTATGAATATATGGGAGAAACATTCTCAACCCTAGGTAACAGATAGGCATGTTCCATATTTTTGAGAGATCTCTCAACCCAGGAACCCTTCTTTTCAATTCCTCACCCTGAGATCTTAAACAGGGTGGGAAGAGCTAGCTCAGTGTCCTCGATCAGCGTTGCACCTTATCTAGAGGGGCTACAACCACAAGTCCAAGCTGATATATGAAAAACAATAACTTCCCTTTTGGTACTTCCTTGGTGAGAATATTTGTACTCTAATCATCTGTCGCAATGTGTTGGAGTTTAACAACTCCTCTATGCACAATGTCATGGATGAAGTGATATCGAATCTTGATATGCTTGGAAATTTCATGAAAAAAATTCTCTACCAAATGAATCCCACTCTTATTATCACAGTATATCATTGTAGTGTCCAACACCTCACCAAGGTGCTCACCAACAATTTTCCTTAACTACACAACTTCACAGCTTATTGTGTTAGAAGAATTGTACTCTGCTTCTGTGGTGCTCAATGCAACTGACTTATGCTTCCTTCACATCTAGGATATCATGGTAGAACCAAGTTTGAAACAACATCCAAACGTACTCTTTCTGTCAATGACATTACCTGCCCTGTCAGCATCAGTGAATCCATGAAGTTGGATATCTCTAGCAGAGTATCTCAAACCAAGTGTGATTTTTCCATGTAAGTATCTCAATACATGCTTGGCTATTATCCAATGAAAATTAAGGGGCTCATTCATGAACTGAATCAATGTGTTTACAACATAACATATATCTGGATGGGTGTTCACAAGGAACATTAGAGCCCCAATCAACTGTCTATACTCAGATGGATTTTCTAGATCAGGTCCAGTTGTTTTACCACACAACTTCTTGAAGGTCATTTCCATAGGAGTGACCATGGATTTTCATTTTTTCATACCAAATATTCCAGTAGCTTTACCACATACTTTCCTTGTGAGGGAAATATTTCACCAGGCCTTTCCTATACCTCAAGGCCCAAAAAGTGATGCATGAGACTGACATCTTTCATCTCCAATTCAAAGGCTAGCTTCCTCTTGCATTTGATTATCAATGGTTCACTTACTGTTAAGAATAAATCGTCAACATATAAAACCATAATTAAAAACATACCATGAACAACCTTACAATAGAGGTTTGGATCAACATTGCTTCTAGTGAAGCCCAATTTCATTAGATAGTTGTCAATGCGAGCATACAAAGCTCAAGGAGATTGCTTCAATCCGTATAATGACTTCTTCAACCTGCAAACATGTGTTGTACGGTATTCCACTTCAAATCCCTGTGGTTGTTCCACATAGACTTCTTCTTGTAACGTACCATGGAGGAAGGAGTTTTTTACATCCATCTACTGAAGGGACCATCCTTGACTAGCAACAAGGGAAACTATCAAGAAGATAGTAGTATATTGAGCCAAAGGAAAAAATATATCATCGTAATCTTCTCCCTCTTTATGAGAGAAACCAAAAGTTGTGAACCTCACTTTATACTTTTCGATGTTTCCATCGATTCCATGCTTTATTTTGAACAATGATTTCAAAGTCACAATAGACTTCCCATGTGGTCTCGGCAGAATATCCCATACATCATTTTTCACAATCGATTCATATTCTTTTGCATGGAATCCTTCCAAGCATGTTCTTTGAATTTTTATTCAAATGAGGATGTTTTAGATTAAATCATGATACTCATAGCTGCAACATAACCCTGATACCTGCAAGGTTCCATCCTTTCTATGAATGATCGATGAATAGGAATATTCCTTTCACTGTCTTGCAGTGTGTCATGAATTAAAAGTGGTATCTTTATTGAAGGCAGATCACTGGGAGGTGGATGTAATGGATCCATAGGTTTCATGGGTGTATCATCATTTCCCTACTTAGGCATAGATGAGATATCTAGAATATCCTTATCAACATCATCTTCCTTAAGAGGCGGAGTAATATCTATTGTTTTACAGAGTGTTGCATCTTCATTGAAGGTTACGTCTTTGCTAATTTAAACCTTCCTTTGACGAGGAATGTATATTCTGTAAACCTTGTAGTTTTCACAGTAACCCACAAATATGGCTTTTCTGCCTGTAGATTCTAGCTTATTCCTTTTGTCTTTCGGCACATGAAAGAATATAGGGTATCCAAATATGCGAAGATGACTGATGTCCAATTTGTTACATGTGAACATTTCTTTTGGAGTCTTATTCATCAACGCTTGATGATGCACTCAGTTCTAGATATATACAACATCATTTGTTGCTTCAACCCATAGGAACTTGGGTACCTTTTTATCACAAAGCATAGCATGAACAACTTCCAATAGCGACCGATTCTTTCTTTCTGTAATACCATTTTGTTCAGGTATATAAGGTACAATAGTTTCCTTCTTGATCCCTTCCTTCTTGCAGAATGTTATGAATTCCTTTAACATGTTCCCTCCATTATCGGATCTGAACATTTTGATCCTTTTCCCAGATTGATCCTCTACCAATGCTTTGAATTCTTGAAATTTGTCAAAGGCTTCATCCTCATGCTTGATGCATTATAGCCAAGTCTTTCCGGAATAATCGTCAGTGAAGGTAATGTAATTGAGATGGCCACTAATGGAGTGCATAGGCCTCGGACCACATATGTCTAAATGGATGAGATGGAGGATGTCATATGTCTCGTTCTCACTTGAGGAGAATATTCCCCTTGTTTTCTTTCCACTAGCACACCCAAGACAAACTCCTTCATGTTGAGCTTGTACATTGGGTATACCTAATACGAGTCTCTTCAATTTCAGAAGAGCATCATAGTGTAGATGAGCGAGTATGCGGTGCCATAATTCACTGAGATGATTGCTTTTATGGGCCAATGCATAGAGTGTCCTTCCAGTGACATTGTAGATCCCCTTATATCTCAGTCCTAATGTATATGCATCTTTTATATGTGAATCTGCAGGCCAAGTTAATACCTTACCATTGATGAAGGCAACCCTCATCCCTTTATCTTCTAATGCAGATATAAAAATGAAAATTTTCATAAGACCTCATACATACATGACATCATTTAACAATACATATTCCCTAGTGCTTAACTGAAATTTGACCAATCCAAAACCTTTTACAGGGTGAGTGAAGTTATCTCCAAGAATTTTTGTTAAATTATTATCGCTCTCTACTAGATTAGAGAGGACTTCTTTATAACCAGAAAAGTGATGAGTGGACCCACTATCAACTAGCCGACTATCCCATGAATCTGATGGAGAAGTAGGTGCAGAAATAAGAATATATTCATTTTTATCCACAGTATTACTTTCATACCTGTAAGTTTTTGACCTCTTTTAAGATGTACGATATTCTCCACCTCCGCTTAATGAATCTCTTCTTCTCCTCTCATAATTTTTGTCATGGTTGATCCTTGGGTTTTCTTTTCTTCTTTTATCATAGTTTTTTTAACGTGGATTCTTTCTCTTTTCTGGAAAATCACTTGCAAAGTGACCTTTCTTGTGGTAGTTGTAGCATTCAATGTGAGCAAGAGACCTACCATTTCTTCCTTTTGAGTTTTTATGATGAGAAGGTATTTTAGATGGGCCTCCTTTAAATTTCTTTCTTTTGTTATGGGAAACATAAGAAACATTTTCTCCTTCTTCATGTTTCTGACTCCTTCCTCCTGCTATCATTCTAGATTCTTCTTGAGTCACCTTCCCAACTATTTCATTAAATGACAGAAGAACATTGTTGTTTTTTTATAGTGGTAATGAAAGTTTCCCAAACATGAGGGAGACCTCTAAGAGTCATGATAACCAATTCTTTGTTGGGCACATCTTCACCAACCCTTAGCAGTGAATCTTTGAGACGAGAAATCATCATAATGTAAGACTAAACAATCTCACCTTTTTTCATCTTCACTTCCTTGAGTTGGTCTTTCAAGGTAATATTCTCATTCAGAATCTTAACCTCATACATGTTGGCTAATTTATCATACATATCTTTAGACTTCTTCAAATTCCAAACATAAGCAAGTAAATGATCTTGTAGCACATTAGCTAAGATTTGTTTCGCTTTAGACTCACCTTTCTTGTAATTTTTCTTAATGACGGTGGAGGCATCTTCTGAAGGTTCAACCATCTTCCCTTCAATATATTCCATTACATCCTTGTTATCAATAATAATCTCTAATCTGGCTTTCCATGCAATAAAGTTAGAGGTGTAACCCAGTTTCTCATGCTCCTTGAAGGTAGAGGAAGACATCTCGACCTTGGCTTGTAGAAATGTTCTCTAATAGACTTGTAGATCTTCTCTTTGATAATGTGGGATTCACGGATTTTCTTCTCTTGGGCTTGTCCTTCACCTTAGATCAGATAACATCTTAATTTTTCAATATTTCTCTATGGTGTATCAATTACTTAAGCCCAAATCAGATTTGCATTGACAATATATTCATATCTATGCAATAAAATTAACCATAAAATTTAACTGAAGATAGAACAATGCATGCAAAGACAAAGAAGACAATATCAAAACCATGACACATAGAAATTGGTCCAAGACGAGGGAAAAACCCCACTGTGGGGGAAACCCTTTCAAATCTTCTTCTTCTATAGATTTTCTCCAAAAGATTTTAGTAGAGACTACAATGAGTTCAGTACATGTATACAATGAATGTAAGAAAATATTATTTTTGGAATGACAGATCTACAATAACAAGACAAGAAACCAATGGATCACCAATACCAAGTGAACTCACCTGCCCAGATCTGGATCTGGATCTAGCATATTGTTGATGACTGATCTAACGTGACTGTGACTACGTGACAGATGAGTGATGATGCTGCGCAAAAAAATCACTGAAAATCAAATTCGATCTTCCCAATAACTCTCAGAGTCGTGACATTGACATGCTCTGCCATTTGTTGAACTAGCTTTGAGCCGCTACCAGGGAGTTATATGCCCGCGGCTAAGGGCCTGAACACCATAGAAACATGGTCATGCCCTAAAGCCTTCCTGGAGGAGACTTTACCATCTGAGTCGTGACCACAAAAATCTTATCCCGCAGACCAAGCCCAGTAGAGCTACTACCTCAAGTTCTCTTGCCCGTGACCCAGATCTAAAATAACCAGATCTAAAATGTGTCAATGTATGTGATCCTGATCCACTACGCGAGCCTCTTACGACGTACATGTGCTAGCAAAAAAAAAAGACTAATATCCAAAAAAACATGAAGAAGATCTCATGAGCGAATGTGTGCAGATGAACTTGAGGTCGCTTCTATTTATAACATTGTGAGGGACTGCTTGGGGCTTTGACCAAATCAACATGCGGTTAGACCAACTCATAAAATAATAAAATAAATCATAACTTAACTGATTGGGACAATCTATAGACCGATTTTGATCCTCTAAAAAAGAGGAATCTAATTAACTTATTATTTTAATCATCTGAGCTATCCATTATGGAATTTGACTCTAGTTGGAAAAATTAATAGCCACTACCCTTCTACCCCTATGAAGAGGCATTTCAAAATGAATTTATCTCTTGGCCTGATATTGGATTTTAAATATGGGATAGTAATCCTTTGTATTCATTTTATGGAATTTTTCCACATCCACTGTCACGGGAAATTTTTTCCTCGTTAAGGAAACACACAATTATGGAGGTCATCAATCCCATCCTCAAGCAATTCAAGGAGATTGTTTTCTACACTCACAACAATTGGGAAGCTCTCAGTCCCCTAGTAAGTTTCGTGCCCCTTACCCCTAATGTTAATTTTGGCTTTCCAATTAATACTAATATTTTTAGGCCTTTAAGAGTCTCTTTGGGTACCATGGACCACACCTACACCACTCAACTAACTGTTCTCGAACCTCTTCTCTCTGCTACCCTTTCCCATTCCTCGGCTTGAAACAATCCACCTCATCCCCTATCCCAGATCATTGACCTCATAGGTGAGGAACCCCATGGGTTTATAGCTGGAACTCAGATAATTGAGCAACACCTGCATTCCACACCTGTTACTTCTTTTCCCTCTCACAACCACCATCTATGATGTTCCACAAACCGACAACACCCTTACTGTCAATACCTAAATGGAGGTTGACTCTATCATTCAGGATATTACCAAGAAATCCCCTGATGTATTAGTTGTGAGTACTGGCCCTATTGATCATGACGCAGTACCTATACTGCATACCCTGCCTCCAGCGCTAGGCTCAAAAGTAACAACACCTCAACTTGTCTAACTCCGCTAAGATCTTGAAAAGGACCGGAATCTCTACGCAGTCTGGCAGAGGATTTTTATATTATTCCCTTATTTCCATCTCTAATGGTTGAAGAATTCTGTATCATATTCCATAGTGAGAAGAGCCCGGAGTGAGAGACCTCCTCGCAGGGTCATTCTGAAAATTTTGTCACTAGCGAACAACATTTGTAAGAATGGTATCCCTTACCTAGTTCCATTTTGTCTAGCGCTCTCTAAAGATGGTTCTCCTCCCAATTTTTTACCTTTATACAGGTTGTTTCTCAATAGGCAAAGGCCCTGCACAATAACCTAGTTGTTGATCATGAGTAACAACAACAGCAGATTCTCTCCCTCATGGTTGAACGAGATCAACTTCTACATGAAAAATAATAATTGTAGCAATGATTCTAGCATATCAGTGCCATGTTCCAGAAGCTATCGCAAACTATAACTGAAATGGTTCCGAATGCACCAGAGGATTTTTCTACTTGTCGTCTTTCTAAATGTTGCAAACACATTGGGGCAGCGTGCACCAGACTTGTTTCCACAAAATGAGATCTTGAACACACCATCGCAACCACCCAGATAGTGCTTCTAGACCTAGCTACCCAGTATGCTGCAGAAATTGAGCAAGAAATTAAAAATTCAAATTAGCTTAAAGAATCTCTTGGGAAAATCATTGTGGATGCATAAGAAATATTCTCGCAGGTTCACGACTGGTCTATGTTCCTTGCTAAAATGAACCAGGATGTATACAAGTTATGTTAACAATCCAAATAATTTTTAAATAAATCTCTGATCATGACCAATCCCAACAAACAATAGGATTTTTTTGCACAGACTGATTCGTTTGAAAATTAGATCAACCAGATTGAAGTAGACTCCCACGCTAGAAAATATATGTTGTGTAACCTCAAGCCATCAACCATCCAACATTAAATTTAGTTGAGGAAGCTCACCACTAACGTAAAGAAACAATGGCAGTGTCATGGAGGCACGACTGAAACACCCAAATGTTTGACTTACCCCCCAATTTCTCACTCAGGTTTTGCATTTGATGGATTCTTGGAGTACTGCAATTAACAACTACCCTCAGCTCAAAACTGACGTCATACAGTCATCTCCTGAGTTGGGTCCTTCATTTGGAGATGCACTTGTTGCACAGCGAGAGACAACACATGAACGTATGCAATAACAACAATTAGAAACATAGGCTCTAATGATGGATTGAGTTGGGAACGAGTCAATAACTTGTGGTCAGGGCCTATTTGGTCCTTAATTTTTGGGAACTGAATTTTGACAAGTTTTAACTGGGTCTGACCAGAAATTAGTTGTGAAATCTATTTATGAAGGAAAGGAAAATAATAATTCAAGAACAAAGGATTCCAAATATGGTGGGGGGTAAGCACAGTTGAGGTGGACTTCATAGAGGCTACTAAATAAATATGAGTGCGTGAAACATGAAGTTAAAGTTAATTTTACAAAGCTACCAAATAAGAGTGGACATGATATCCAAGGTGATAACAAAAAGATCAAGCGAGAAGGATGGAAGAAGGGAATAAATAATATGAGCGAGGGAAAGATAGCATAAGAAGAAGAAGAAAAGGGATCCATGTTGAGATGTTGTCGTTGTGCTAAAAGAGACCCCTTTGTTGTTAAATGTCCCTTTTGTGAGCCCTGTTCTGTAATGTGATCTATGGATATTGTTGTACTAATGGTGATGGTTGTAATAATGTACTGTGATGATGCATTTGTGATGATGCTTTTATATGGTAATAAAAAGGGAAGTTGTGAGATTGTTTTGTGCCTATAGAATGTGATGAAATGAATGGCCCTGTTAAAAAAAATGCCTTTCAATACAATTATAATCATGTTGCAAGTATATACTTTGTGTATGATGCATGTCTCTTAACGTGGGCCTTTGTTGTTACGGATGCATGAACTGGATTATATGTTGCGATGATTCTTAATGATTCTCCATGATCTCTTATTTTTCAAAGTCTCGACACACCTCGATTGAGATGCCTTAATTCCTTGCGAAGTGAGGTGAAAATGTTGGCATGGTTCTAGAATACAACCGACCTCTTTGTTGGCACCTAGTGTCCGAACCAAAGATCTTTGTTTGTTCAGATTTTGAGCCAACACCAAGTAAAAGGAATTGTGAGAAGAGAAGGAAATAGAAAACTTATTAAAAAATAATAGGTGTTAGGAATAAAATTAGAAGAAATGGCAAGTAAATAAAAACCTAAAAGAAGCCAAAAAAATTGGCACAAAAATGAGAAGAGGATGAAGATAGAAAATTTAGTGAAGAAGATATTGTATAATAATTTGCAAAGTTGTTGAACTAAAGACTAGTAGAAATTAAATTGTATTTCTATATAGGAAGTCTAAATACATATTAAGGGAATTATTACTAATTTATTGATATGGAAAATGTTTTGAATTTGAGAGAATGGGAGATTCTTGAAAAATCAAGCTAGTGATTACCAAATTGAAGGGCCAAGTTGATTTCATGAGAGAGAAAAAATCTATATATCTATATTTATAAAAATTTAATTATAATATTATTTGTGACTAAAAACAATACAATACATAAATACATACTACATACAAGAAGGAACCTATTCAACTAGGTTTTAAGTATGTTAATATTTGAAAATCACCATTTAAGATCAAATTAGTTGGAAAACGATTTCTTCATTAGAAGCACCATCTCATTTAGCATTTTAAAACGTGTAACTAAATTACCATAAAAAATAGTAAGAAGAACTTTATTAAAGGAAGAAATTATCATATCTACAAATAATTTCACAATTCCAAACAAAAGGTGAAAGAATTGTCAAATGAGAAGCATGAGAAGACCAATGAAATTGTTGATAAGGAAACAAAAATATTTGAGTGTTTTTTAAGGAGAATGTGCATGGAAATTTTAGCACAAGAATCAAGTAGGGCACAAGGAGGGTTAAGAAGATTTTAAAAACTATATGTTTCAAGGGAACCTTTTTATGCATAAAAAGAAAGAAATCCAAAATATTCTATGTTTTCAATTATTTTCATCAAATATTGACAACTTTATAACCTTGATTCTACTTTTGAAGCATACTTTTCAATATAGTTCATGATTACATGTTGAGAAACAACTAGATGAGAATCGATATTAGATTGCCACAATATAAGAAGATTACAATTGTAAAAATTTAGCATATAATCAACATGTGAATGATAATTTATTTCTTTTTCATTTATAATGTAGAAATTTAATATTGAAGGATCATGATTAATCAGAATTAAATTTTAGCATATAATCAATATGTGCATGATAATTTATTTCTTTTGCATTTATAATGTATATTTTAATATTGATTAATCATGAACCTTCCATGGAGCATTATAGTGATATGTAATAATAGACTCCTTTTTGTTCAAGCATGAATATACACTACACTTTCTATGTCTTTGAACACAATTGAACAAATTCTCATACCCTTCATGAGGATTGCAAGAAGAAACTTTTGAGGTTTTCAAAGGTAGGAATCATCAATTAGGATTCAAGGAACCGTTATGTTATGATGATGGATGTCACAAATATTTAATGTTTTTATATATTTAACAAAGAATGCCTTCTCAACATGGACATTGGAAAGATGGATACTATTTCTCCTTCTAGATCTTGACACATTTTATGTCTTTTAACTCCTATAAGGATACTGAGCTTCAATAAATCTAAAGTTTATAGGTTTTGGAGCACCTATGTGACAACCCTTTTTGCTAATCCCTCTTGTAATCATTCCCATGAATTGTACTTCACTTAAATAATATATGGAAATCTAAAAAAATTCTTTTCTTAAATCACATAATTATTTTTTGTGGGTTACCCTCAACCGTTACAATTTGAAGGTGGTTCACAATTCACATGAATTCAACTGGCTTCCAATTTGCAATGAACCATTAATAACACCAAGGGATTTTTCTTTAGTTGTTATATATCAATTTTTAAGTACATGGTATTACTTTCATTTATTATTATATCTTAGTTCTATTGTTTCATTCTCCATTTGTCTCTTGTCTTGAATCATATTTCCAAATGCAGGCAATATGGAGCAGGTAATATGAGCAGTGAGACAAATAATTACTTATATTTTTATTAATTTTTTGAATTGGATAATCTTCTTGTTATCTCAATCTCTGTCATTTTTTCCTTTCGCTATATTTTTCTTACACTTGCTCTACGCTTGGCACTTTCTCTCCTTTTCGAGATCGAGTTCTCCAATTTCCTATGTTTGTTTTCATTTTTTGTGTAATTTATATAGAAATTACAAGAAATTTGATACTTCTATTGAAATCAAATTGAAATCAAGGGACATAAATTTCTTATACTATTCTGCGGAAAGGAAAACATACGATATAAACACATGCAATAATGAAACCATAAAAGCACAAGGAACACAATGATTTTATAGGGGAACCTAACCAGGAAAAACCCCTCCGCTACTTTACATTATTTCAGATGAGAAAGATAAGAAATTACAATGTCTTGCTTCAACTCTGAAGCAAAACTTGCCCTATAAAGTTGTTCTCCTTCGTAACCTACTCTAGCCAACACTTATCCAATTGAAGCCTCATCCAACCTCCTAATTCCTCGCGTAATCCTAAAGGAATTAAGCTCCTCAAAAATCGGGAAATTGCCTATTTCCTTGCACAAATACAAGGGGAAATGATCACATGCTCAGTGTAAAATCTTTATACACTCAATAATATACAATTATAAATAACTAGAAATTGCACCACATGTTGCAAAAGAAACGCTTTAAGGCAATAGAATAAGAAAGAGTAGCCTAAAAGAAATAAGATGTTGCAGAGAAGGAGCCATCGTGAAGGAATGATTGGAAAATTTTTCTGCCATGGAAGAAAAAACAACTCTATCACTGAGAGAGATTTGGAAGCAACGGTTGAATTGGTGAACATGTCTTGCTCTATGGTGTTGGATATTGGGCATAGATTTCTTGATATTGTATACAAGAATTTAAATTTTCATGTAGCTTATACTACATTAACCATGAAATTGTCAACATTTAGGGAACACTTGCCATCGCATTTGTAGAGAAAAATTACAATAGAGTATCACATTTTTCTTATCAATAAGAAAAGAAATAAGAATCTTGTTTGGGACTTGAGATAGATTCATTCTCTGGACATCTAGAGTAAAGCTTAATAAAACAAAACTAAGCATACTTTGAATTTTTGAAATAAATACCTTAAAAATTAGAATATCAATTTAATACATTTTACTCAATTACACATTTAACAATATTCATTTAAAAAAACACAAATACAAATTACTATTTTAAATAAAGCTATTCTAAATAAAAAAAGTACAAAGAATAACATTAATTACCATGGCCCTCGTGTACATTCCTCTTATTACTTATGTTTGTAACTTATTCTTAATCACATAGTGTCAATTTATTAAAACTATAATATACAAGTCTCACTTTTTATAGCTTTGGTGGAAGGATAGAGTATCTAAATTCCCTTAGCCTTTAAGAAGCATCCTCAATTACTATACCACCCACCTAGACATCCAATCTAGAAATCTTAGGTTATTCTAAATTGATAAGGAGTATATAATTTTTAGGGTGGTGTTTTATGTGCACTAAAATTCCCATGAGGTCCATCACTATGTATGCGATTCATTGCAACTCTGGATATATTCTAGTAAAACTTGTACAAAAAACCCCTTAGGGTTGGCTCAACTTACTCTATTGTTAATCATATAGTGTCAATTTTGTAAAACTATAGGACCTAAAAAGGGGAAAGATGCTATGCATAGAACACAATGGCCTCACAATGAAGTTGCAGTCTCTGTGGAAGAAGAAGGGTATTTTCAACAGGATGGGAAAATGTCGTGAAAGATGAAAGCAATTTCATTCATTAGTTTTATGATATTTTATTATGGGGACGCTATGTCTACAAATAGTAATGATGATATCAAAGCTTACTATCAAGCATGACCCCTCTTGGATATTTTTGACGTTGCAAATAAGAGCACCCACACACACATACACATATATATACTTCTAGGTTGAAATGTACAAAAAAGTATTATTAAATTCAAAAACTTAAAAAATACTTGATCATATCATGCAAACTAAATTTATATTTCACATAAGAGCAAAAATATATACTTCATAGCTAGGAGTATTGTTTGTTGGGTGTGGAGCCTGATTATCTTGTTTATTTTGTATCAGAGTGTTGGACCCCTGTACCTTAATGGGGTGGCAACGCTGCCCGTAATTAAACGCTGCCTGGGGGGTCCAAGGGGGGGGGGGGGGGCTGCAACTTTATGGAGCCCCCCCCTAGCGAGGGGTTCCGATGGAAGCACCCCGGAAGCTAAAACAAACATAAAATTTACTTGTCAATCTGGGTCGTTCATTAGGTGGATGATATAACGGTATAAGTTATGTTTAGTTTAGGGTTTTTTGCCCTAGAAGGAAACCCCTCGCTTGTATGAGGGCGTTGTATTGTGGCTTTGTATTTTATGTGTATTCTTAGAGCGAGAAACAGACAGGGAGACTGTGAGAGAGAACAGAGGATATTACAACAAATCTACTGTAGACTGTGTCTCTTCATTTTTTTGTTGTATAATAGAAAGGAAGGACTGGTTTTTCGGGGTGGAAGTAGCCCAAACTGGGTGAACCACGTATATCTGTGTCTCTCTGGTTTTATGTGTTTTGTGTGCTTGTGTTTTCTGCATATTATATGTGTTGCATTGCTTTGTAATATATAATTTTTCTAATGTTGTTGATTTTTACGAGTAGGCATCTTGTTCATAGTTTTTTTAGAGAAAAATTTGTGCACCTTTAGATAAAATTATGTATCACATCTGCCTTCATCTACACTCTTCTTCTATATGCTATTGAGTATGCTATCTACTTACGGTGTTTCCTTTGCAACATTTGGTGCAAATACTAGTTTATATGTTAAAAAATACTACTTATGAATAATAAAATAGTTGTAACATATATAATATATATAAAAACAAGCCATGTATTTTTGGAATAATAAAATAGTTGTTAGAACAAGAAAAACTATGTATATTTGGATGTATGAAAATTTAGATGCCTTCTATTAAGTAAATTTTTTAAAGAATAATGGTTATAAAAATTTTAAAATAATTTTATTAAATAATTAGTTTAGATATATACTATTTATGAGATGGATCAATTCTCTTTTCACTCTAAAAAAACTTTTCATATCAAGACATTTGATCTCTCTTGACCCTTGATATTGATCTAGGCCAACTTAATTCCCCCCTTTAAATAAACTACATTCCCCATGAATACCGTGGGCCATTGACCCATGGGTTGTTTTTATAGTTTATTATTATTTTATTTTATTATTTTTATTTTTTATTGTATTTTGACCTAGTTAAAGTGTTCATTACATTATGTCAGTCTTTTTATTTAATTTACTTTTATTTTTATTTTTGTGTAATTTGACATAGTCAAAATGTTAAACATGGAATAACAACATTTCTATCATACTTTGTTGGAGAGCATTGTGATACAAAAATGTAATATTTAAATACATAAATAATTATTTTCCTTTTTTATAGTGTTTTTTATCCATGCAATTTAAATTAATTGGTTTGTGTGGATTTTAATTTTATGATATAAATTTTATTTAAATCTAACAAATTTTTAATAACATCATTTTAACTTAAAAGTCACCAAAACCTAAATACTTATCTTAATTCCCCCCTTTTAATAAACTACATTCCACATGAATACCATGGGTCAATACCATGGGCTGTTTTTATAGTTTATTATTATTATTATTTTATTATTTTTATTTTTTATTGTATTTTTACCAATAGTTATTTTCCTTTTTTATAGTGTTTTTTATCCATTTATTTTAAATTAATTGGTTTATGTGGAGTTTAATTTTATGTTATAAATTTTATTTAAATCTAAAAAAAAATTAATAACATCATTTAAACTTAAAACTTGTGGATCTAATGGCCTAAAACGTTTCAATCATCTAACATTTGATCCAATGGCTCAAACATGGACACATTGGCAGCTAGGGGAGTTGCTTTCAAATAATAATGCCTTAACACGTAAAAATGTTCCTTTTCCATCCACTCAACTAGGAAATTCGAATTCCATGCATGAGTGGGTCTATTTTTCGTTGATTGACTAGTTAATCGAGAGAGTAATGGGTTAACGACAATCATAACTAATCAAATGACTTTCAACTAACTCCACTAATGACTAGATCTCAATTAGCTAAGTTCAACTAACAATAACTAAATTAGATTTCTATATTTTAGAAATCAACCCATGCACAGCTCAAATTTTAGCCTAAAAACCAAAATTTACTAATTTAACTAGGAGACAAATCCATGTCACTCTAGCTATCTAAAATCCAAGTCATCTTGCTAATGTGGAAAATCTAATTTTCTCTCCATTTTACTAAGGCACTAGTCAAATGAAGATTTTTATTTATACAATTTCAACACTCCCTCTTAGTAAGAAAAGGGTTCTGCACAACCCCAATCTTGCACCAGTGGAATACATTATGCACAAATAACACTACCTATCATTGTTGTTGTAGATCTTATGGTTACTTACTAAACACTCAAAAGTTGAGATTTTTTCTGGAAACATTAAAGGATAGATCTCTTAAATGGTTCACGAGTTTAGGTATTAATTTAATAAGGTCATGGAAATATATGAAAAAGGTATTTCTACGAAAATATAAAGATCATGATCTTAAAGAAGAAATATTGAGAATGAATATAAAAAATTATGAGAGCCTTTAGGATCTAATAGAGATTTTTATGTATAATGTTAAGAGGGAAAAGTTGCATCATTTAGGATTTGACACACTAAAAACCCTCTTACTTAGAACAATTAGGGATGATTGGATCATTCTCCTTGATCTCATGAGTAGAGGAGATGTATACCAACTATCATTTGAAGGAATTTTTGAAGCATACAAGAGAATATCAAGAGGAAGGGAAAGAGTAAGTAAATCAGTGTTGAGTCTCAAAAGTGTTTTCCATATTCATACATATTTCCATTATGTCATAACCATTTAGCTCTTATTTCATAACCATCTGACCTAAAGCCCTACATCAAGTAACCATTTTTCATAAATATATGGGTTAGGATCTTTGTTTTCCAAAGCTATTCATTTTATGTATTTAAAGTGAATTTATGATTAGAAACTAGAAAATTAACATAGTTTCATATATCTATATATGTGTTATGAGTTTTGTGACATGTGTAGGTCAAAAAGGAGACTTCTAGAAGACCCTTATGTGGCACTCTAAGGACAAATTCGAATTTGGTTGGAGAAGATCATGGTATCATGAGAACATGTGTCTCATTTCCTTGTTGTATTGAAACTCTAAGAGGATATGTGTCTCATTTCTTAGTTGTGTTGAAACTCTAGAAAGACATGTGTCTTATCATTTCCTATTTTGATTGTAACTCTAGAGATGGAGGGAGAGATTCCTGGACTCCCATTAATGAGATAACTCCTCATATTTTGTATAAATAGGAGAAGCTTTCTCCTATCATGGGTAGTGAAAAAAATAATGAAAAAATAGGAGAAGGAGAGAAAGGAATAGAGAGTCTTTTGTAACAAAGCTTAAGATGGAATGGGATGTAGATTTGTGAGTTTTTCAATAGAGAAGTTCTGTTCTTTGATGTTGTTTTGATTGCAACTTTAAGGAGCTGAAGAATTTCACCAAATTGGTAGCAGAGGGCCCCTGCTATCCAAGGAGGCTTCTACATGCTTTCTAGATAAGTAGCTTTTAATTATGTGTTGTTAGCTTTTAATTCATGTCTTGCATTATTTGTTTAACTAACATATCCTCATGATGTTATAGTTAGTCCTTTGTTAAAGTTTTTCCAACATATCTCTATTCATGGAATGGATTTAATTGTGACATCTTGAGTTACCAGCACTTTAGTTTTTTTTGTTATTTAGATTAAAAGATCCTCATTATATTACAACCATTCTTTTTCTTAAAAGCTCTTCCAACATATCAATATTAGATGAAAGAGATTTGGTTGTATTATGTTGAGTTAATTAGCATTTTCTGTTTTGCAATTAGATTAAAAGATCCTCATTATCTTACAACCATTATTTTTCTTAAAAGCTCTTCCAACATATCAATATTAGATGAAAGAGATTTGGTTGTATTATGTTGAGTTAATTAGCATTTTCTGTTTTGCAATTAGATTAAAATATCCTCATTATCTTACAACCATTCTTTTTCTTAAAAGCTCTTCCAACATATCAATATTAGATGAAAGAGATTTGGTTGTATTATGTTGAGTTACATTTGATGTTCATTTGCAAGCTAGGATATCCATGGATTAGAATGTTCTGTTTTTTTCATCATTTTCCTAATTAGGGATAGAATTTACAATTACACTCTGTTTTGAGTCTAAGGTTTCCTTTTCTTTTCTTTTTGACATAGATTTGATTTCATCTTTTGAACATAAATACTAAAAAGACAAAACCCACAAAAACATCAATAAAATACATACAACGAAGTAAGGAAGAGGTCACTTAAGCACATATAGTGCACCACACTTCATCAGTTTACTAGCCCTGGTTGATAATTTATGTTAGCAATTTAGGACATTAAATTGACTACACAATCAGCATGAACATTGGTAAGTCAAAATGAACTTGGAAATTTTCTTGATAACTTTAAAATATAAATTCTTAGCAATCTAAGAAAACAAGTAGAAATGTTAAGAATGCAAAATGGGAAAAAATAATATGTTGATATTTGTGTTGTCCATGCAGAACCATGTTACCCGTCATTACCAAGGTTGAATAAATTTTACCAAGAGGACAATGAAGCAAGTCAATCACCAAATAAGCTATGTTATGTACCTCCAAGAATACCATCAGAGCCTCGTCAACTTGATATGATGCAAGGACCTACTTTACAATTTCAAGCTTATTCAGAATCCATCTCAAAGTAATTGGAACACTCTCTTTCCTTGGAAACCTTGGCCATCTCAACCCCAAAACCAATCTTGGAAACAAGGTTGGCAAGAAACTTATGGGAAAAGTCAACAATATCCTCAATATCCTCCATAACCAACTCCATGTTATCCCTACCATCCACCTCCACCACAACCACAACCTCAACCACATCCATCTCATAGATCCACTCCCACTCAAATACCTGTACAACCATTTCCAAACCCACACAAGGAAGTAGCTCAACCCACTTACAATGCTGAGGTACAACATTTCCAAACATCTCCTGTTGATCTAAATGGAATTCATATTAGATCAGGAAATTTATTGCAAAAAATATATTCTCTTGATGTAATTGAAAGAAAACAATCATAAAAATAAGATTCAAATGAGAATACCAAAGAATCATGGGCTACACTTGATGAAGAGCAGATATCAAAATCAGAGTTTGAGGAAGTTACATTATTTTCACCATTATATCCTCTATGTGTTCAAGAGAATATACAAGAAGAAGAAGAATATCTGAATTCATGGAAGAAGAAGACATCCAAGATGATCTAAATTAGCAAGTGGACCAAGGGCATCACAACTATATTGAAATATGGTTCCAAAAAATCATTAAGTTGTAGCAACACACTCTTCTTCAACGATACTTTATATCATCTCAATCAAAGCAGTTGGTCTCTAATATTTAGCTACATGTCAAAGCATATGTTTCAAGCATAAATATTATTATATATATCATCTCGATGTGCACATGGCTCCATTGGAAGTATTCCTATACTTGAAAGAGATTTTGTTTTTTCAAGTAGAGTAGGATAGAAAAAAATAATAAAAATGGAAAAGGAGAAAAAAGAAAAGAATAAAATTTGAGGTGAAAACCTCTTTTGAGGCACCTGAGATTGGCTCATTGATTGAAAACATCCATGAGGCAATAAATGGGTTGGAAAAAAATAAAAGATCCGAGGTGAAAACCTCCTTTGAGGCACCTAGGCCGACCTACTAGTTGAAAACCTCATTGAGGCAACTAGTAGGCCTAAGAAAAAAGAATGAAAGAAATGAAATGAAAAAAATTCATTTGCTCCATCTATCTCTCTCTAATTAATGCAAGTTATCTCCAACCTTTGCAAACAACAAAAAAGCAAGTTGGCACCTAAAGAAAACTTTGGTCAAAAATCTAATCAGAGGAAGTCAAACTTGGACTTTCTCTTTCTTTGCTCAGATGCTCTAAAAGGACCAAGGTCATGTTAATCCATCACCCTCATCTATTTCCAACATCCACCCATCATTTCCTATCTTTTCTCATTCATTTTCATCGCTATCCTAAAATGCTACGGGAAATCCTGTTTTTGCTATAGGAAGTCTTGTTTCTTAGCAGAAAATTGTTTTTATTATTTCTTGACAATATTGCATCCATTTTCTGATTTTTTTTCATTGGGATATGCATATGGATGATGGTAACATTCTTAAGCAATTTTAGAAAATTCTGATGCACACTTTGTGAGAAATCGCCCTCAATAACCTACAACCATTTTTATTTTTTTCTCTAGATTCATTCATCCAATGGCCGAGATATTTTATGGGTAGGTTCATAAGTATTATGGTAACATAGTCACACAATTTTAGGTCAATCCAGTCTACCGTTTGAGAGTTATGGATCAAACAAGTCTACTACAAGGGGGTTATCTAGAAATGCTACAAAAAGTCTTGTAGATGCTACAAGAAGTGGATATGATTGGAGGAAAGGGTCAAAAGATCATTTCTTGTTTAGAAAAGTTTGAGAGAGGTCCCACAACACCACTTCCATCACCTATCCACTCCATATAGAAAAATTCATCCTCAAATTCCACTCTACCTTATATGAAAAAAAATAGAAAAAGCTTTGTCATCAACTTTTCCACCACCTACTTCACCTCTTGATGATTTTAACCTTGTCCTTATACCCCCTATGACTTTTCATCAATCCCATAGGAAATAATGATGTCTCCTAAAGGAATTAAATTACTACAATAGGAAGAGGATTCCTCTTATAGAAGTCTGTACAATCACATCAAAACTTCGGATCAATTCCTTTTTCACCCACAGAGCAGAAGATCCGGCCACCTTGAGCATCATGAATCCTTTTATGAAGTTGATAATATCACACCCTTCTTAGAAAGCACTGCATCCACTCCACCAGTAGAATATTGAACGCTAGGAAGAAGACTACACACACAAAAACATTATTAGTAAAAGAATCTATTAGTGTAAGTCTGTTCAGCGTGTCACCAATGATCGAAGATGCTCATACAAGGTTTTTTAGGGTGTCAAATCAATTTTTTGTCATTTCAGTAGGTCTTCAAATAAAAAATTGGTCACTGGATAGTGTGTCTAGGGTTATTTCTACTCCTTCAAAAATCTCACATGTTGTTCATTCTCGTCACTTACTTGAGTGTACCATCATTGAAACATCATCAACATCACTTTAATCACATCATCATGGTCTTCATTCAACTTAGTGTCACCATTAAGTCATTAGGGTTAAGGTCACCAAAATTAGTCATTTCGTGCATAAATCCGACAAATGAGGAGTGGTAATATGCAAATTTGTTCAATAAGATTTGATTTCAAAATGCAATTTATGTTTCCATTATGTAATAAGTTCCTAAGTTCTAAAGTTTCAATTAAAAGTTCTAAGGCTACAATTTTCTAAAAATAAAGTGAGATTCAAGAGGTAGGCCATCCTACCTCATTGATGAAATGACTCCAAAGAAAGCTATAAAAGAAAAAAGAGAAACTCATTTGCACTCTTTTATCCTCCTATCATCGAGCTCCCCTCTCCCATTAGCAAGAAAGATTGGTTTTCTACCTCTCGTTGCCAAAAATTTGTAGGCGCTGCACATAGGAACACTACTCTACACATGACGCTACGCATAGAAACACTTCGTTGCACAAGGCATTGTGCACAGAGACACTTTGTTGCACATCTGGCCAGTGTTTTGCAAAAATGATTTTTAACAATCAAGTTGGTTTTTGAAGGCTTCACTTCAACCATTATAGCCTCCATCCTCTTCCATAAGTAATTCAAAGCCTTCCATCTCCTCCTTCGCACTTTTTACCAAGAAAAATTAATCAAAAACTTCTTCTCCTAGGGTTTGCGTAGACTTCATGATTTTGGTTTCCAAATGCTAAATTTCTACACAAAACCCTAGTTTTCTTGACCTTAAACCTCTATTTACAGTTGATAGACCACTTCCATACACTACACAACCTCATTTCCTTAATTTATATCATTTTATCCATAGACCCTAGTCTACCCTATGTCCTTCTAGGGTAGGACTATATTTTGTTCTTTTCCACCCCCTACCCTCACTTATTTCCTAAATTTCCATTTTCCCCTACTCACTAACATAATTCCCTACCCTCATAAATTTTCTCAAAA
The DNA here is from genome assembly GCA_034641835.2 of Pinus albicaulis. Taxonomy (NCBI): domain Eukaryota; kingdom Viridiplantae; phylum Streptophyta; class Pinopsida; order Pinales; family Pinaceae; genus Pinus; species Pinus albicaulis. The sequence continues at coordinate 305,719,719 of CM076569.1, forward strand.
ATTTAGGAAACTCCCAAACCCATATTATCACTTCATCCATTCATGGCTACAAAATCCATTTTTTCTTGCCTTCCACCTAGGGTTTGAAAATATGGAAGTTGACTCATCACCATCAGAGAAAAGGAAGTATAAAAAAGGGGGGAAAATATTGAGGTTTGAGCCCTCCAACTGAAATGAAATCATTTCCTCTACATTTATGAAGAATTTCTTCAAAGATGTGGATTTTTTAGGGTTTTTTCAAAGGGTGCAAGAAGTGGGCTATCATGAGCAGCTCACAAATTACTGATAAATTTTCATGAAATTTCATTGTGTAAATTTTGGTAATTCACAGTTTGACTTTGGTAAAAGTCAAGGGGTAAAAGTAAATGAATGTAAGGGTTCAAAGTAAATGTAAATGGGTTAACCTAGGTTTTCTTAGGTGTTTTATCCTCCATTTAATGTTGTGAGTAAATGTCTCATGATTGTTAGAAAAAGAAGGATATGGTTGGGTAACCTCCCTTGTATGTAGCAGACATTGGATAGGTGCATGAATTTGGTTTTTCTTGTTGGAAATTTGACCTCCAAGGGAGGATTTATACCTCAGGGAGTATATGAGGCACTTTGTAATCATTTTTTAAGGTTGGATGTGGTGGAATTGAGCCTTGTGGATACTAGTATACTTGTGAATTTGACAGGAATTAATAGACATAATTTGCAGCTATTGTAGTGGGATACCTGTGGTATGTGCTTTAGCAGTGTTTTTCCTTCTGTGATCATATTTTTGAATGTATTGTACCTTCCATTTCCATTTCCATGCTTCATTTGTTTGTTTCCTAAGATAATAAATATAATTCATTCATATAATGCTCTATTTTTTAGAAGATTTCACATTTTTTTTCATATTCTTCTGATATAAATGAATTCATGAGATTCATGCTCATTTTGAAACCCTACCAATATACCCTATACAAAAAGATAACTCTAAAGTGCTAAAGTATGGGCCTACCTTGCCCCATTAAATCTCTGCAAATCTAGTTTTCAAAGCCCAGACCTAGTCCTCCTAGACCTAAGCCACCATCCAACACAAAACCATCAAATCAACCAAACCCTGATCTAAACATACCTAGCCTAATATCCTTTACACTCCAGTCAACCCTTGACTATGATCTCATAGAGAGATCCTTCTCAGCCTAGTAGGGATAGCTACTAGGTCAAAGTTGTCTGTGGTTACCATTGTTAGTCTCCTTCTCACCCTAAGGAGAACTAGTAGAGTGCTAACATACTGGCGCCATTGCTGGGGAATGAGTTGACAGATCTTCCCTGGGTGTTGGAACAGGGTCCCTTAGGACCAGACAAATATCAGTATTTTTATTAGTTTTGACCTGTGCGCACTACGCAAAGAAGAGTCAAGGGGCTTTGGGGCAGGTCAAAGTCCCTTCATGAGTTGTAATGGGTTAATGGGTAAAATAGGGGTCTCAAACCACAGTTTGAGGACCATAGTATGAGCACAAGAAAAGGTATAAATAGAATCATAAATCGATTTGGATAGATAAGCTAAGGATATATTAATGATAATATATTGATGATAGAACTTTGAAGTTGAATTTGTAGTAGTCTTTGTGTCTGAAAGGCTCCTGTTGGTTGTGTGCAGACCCTGCTAGTTCTGTGTGCGGGTAGATCTGGTGAATTGTAAGGGTTTTTGTGAAGATTGATTAACAAATAAATGTTTTGGCAATTTTGTGTACTTAATGCACCTGTGATTCACTTTTGCATATGCTTTATTTTTTTTTGTATGATTTTTGTTATCTGTAATCGAATCGGTTTGCGTACATGTTTATATTGTTGATGCATAAGATAATTGCATAGATATATTACTTTAAGGGTTGAATATTACATTATTAGGAAAGTTAAAGGGGATTCCATATCTATTTTATGTGCATGCGTGTAGGGTTAACCTGTGCTAATCGACCTAGGGTTTCTCATACGCAAGATAATCTGTTTAATAAGATAGATTTGTGGATGCCCACTTCATTTAATTCTCTCTGAGGGTGTGGAAACCTGGTTCCAGCACCCCCGCATACTGCGTCATGTGAGACTTTGGCCTGTGCAAGTAGATCATTGCCGAAAGGGCCAGTAGTAAGAGGATTTTGTTGGTTACACACTAACTCTGAACCTAGGTCAGGACCCCTTAAGCCAAAAAATGGTCCCTTTTCTGTTATCTGTAATCGGATCAATTTGTGTACCTATTTGCATTGTTGATGCCTAACATAATTGCATAGATTTTTTACTTTAAAGGTTGAATATTACATTTTTAGAATAGTTAAAGGGGATTCCAGATCTACTATATGTGTGCGCGCACATGGTTAACCTATGCTAGTCAACCTAGGATTTCTGGATAGGGTTTCTGGTAAGAAAGACGGTCTGTTTAATATGATAGATATCTGTGCACAATTCAGGCTACTCCAAGGTGACTGCAGCTCCAGGAAAGGGGTAGATACAACTATCTGTTGTGCTAATGACGATACTAGTACTCATGCTCGCTTGATCTGGTCTCGCCTGAGAAACGCTCACTTGAATACTATATGTCTTGAACTAAAGTATCAGATCACCGACTTGATGAAGAAGGGACCTAAGCCTATTGAAAATTATGGAAAGAACTAAGAGCAGAAAGTAGCTACGAAAGTGAAGAATGATTATAAGGTGGGATGTGATACTAGGGGCTTCCTGGTGCAGCAGATTGAAGATCCAATGGTGCACATCATGACATTAATGTTGGCTTGCAAAATGATGCACAAGTGCAGGCCTAAGGTGGTCCCCGTGCATGTCATCACATTGGTAAGATAGTCCAAGAAGGGTGTGGGCTTTAAATAGTCCCAGTTCCTATGCACTAAATTCCTGGAAAACATGCACGAGGCACAAGAGGAGGGTAAGAAATTTTTCTATTCATGGCTCATCTTGCTCATTGCTCTGGTTGTGTGGGAAACACCAGAGAATGCAATCCTCTAGGACATGGAGCCTGGTGTATTTGAAGGGGTACGCTATGCTAACTTGTGGGATTCCACAAACCCTAAGTGTGTGATGGAAAATAAGATTTTTGGGTCTTATTCGAAGGAGGGTTAGCTACAGCAATCCACTCGCACCCTCGGTTGTCACCAGCTACATATAACAAGTATAAGGTCATTGTATACTTTCAGGTGTCGATTCATAATGTACGTATCCATGCGTGCAAGGACAGAGTATGGTACAACCTTCCCTACATGGTGACAGAGGCCGAAATTGACCAGGTAATTGTGACTTAGACAGCATCATGGAAAATTGGGCTCAGCCCCACCAAGCCTGTCACAGCCTCAACATCAGGAATAGAGACGATAGATGCTGCGAAAGATATGGAATCCGGAAAAGAAGCTGAGAAGGGCACATAGAAAGAAGTGGAGAAGGAACTTGAGGTGGATCCTAAAGTTGATCTCGTTGGCACAGATGGAGAGAATGGCACTAAAGTGGAGTCCCCTAGAGGAACCAAATGAGGAGTTGAAACTCCCAAGGGTGCACACAAGAAGATAAAGGGATCTAATACAAGAGGCATGGACAATTTCACCCTCACGGAAGATGACCCGGGAAAAATTGCATACACGGTCACGTCTACCTCTAAGGACTGATGGGTTGCACTGGAAGAGTAGTATAAAGTTGCAGTGGATGCAATGCAGGTGGGTCTAATGGTATTTCAGCTAAATATGGACAACATTCAAGTGAGCGTTGTTGAGGTGAGGGAAGATCAAGTGAGCCTGAGTACTAGCATCATCATCAACACAACAAATAGCTGGATCTACCCCTTTCCTAGAGCTGCGGTCACCTTGGAGTAGCCCAAATTGCGTGCACAGGTGCAAACATACTCTGAGGTCAGTATCAAATTGTCTATGCTTCCCAGTGGCAATTTGCACGTGATCTAGTCCATCATCACAAACGAGCTGTAGTGTCGAGAGGCACGCTTTCACCAACAACTCACAGAGGTAGAGCAGACCGTTGCAGCGCGTAAACAAGAATATATGCATGCTTAGACTACCCATCAAGCAGCGGTGGCCCAGTGTGCAGAATTAGAGAGCCTAATTAATCGATTCTGTGGTGACCTTCCTGAGGTTTCCATCCCTGCCTCTGATGTGTCTTAGGAAAAGTTCGAAGGATTAATGGCCTCCTTGAAGGCCTCTCGCTCATAATTCCAAGCAGTCAAGACAGATTCCAAACACCAGATTGTGGAATTACAAGCCAAGATCCATCCAGAGAGTCCGCCTGAAGTACGAGACCATCACGCTACCCTGGTAAAGGAGGCATCATCCAGAATTGCAACAACACTTAACAAGGGAACACAGCTCCTGGATACAGCCATGGGATTGTGGACTTTCGTGTAGACAGACCCCCTCATCCAAAATATCTCACAGGATCTCCGCGCAAAGGAAAATACCTTTGATGAGCTCCAGGAGGCGTTGTTAATACTTGTTCCTTCTCAGATAATGGCTCGCTTAAAAACAAGACGGGTGTTGCACGACGAAATTGAAGATCTACACCGTAAGAAGAATATCCTCACCACCCATATGAATTTGTGGGCTGACGAGGCCATGAATTTATCGCAGGACATAGACAATGCCGTGAATACCTTGGGCTAGATGCAACAGAGCATCAGTCTAGCAGCAGAAGGAACTACATCGCAGAAATTGGTGGAGGAGGTTCAGAACGCTGATGTTCAAAGTTCAGACATTCTTGCACCCTTCATTGCATCCATTGAAGAGTTGAAGACCAACATGAAGACCCCACCTCCTATGTGACTCGAGACAATTCACAAGATTTTATTGGGGGACTATTGGAGCAGGGTCCCTTAAGACTACAATTTTGGAAAAATATCAGTATTTTTGTTAGTTTTGAGACATGCGCACTATGCAAAGAAGAGTCAAGGGGCTTTGGGGTAGCTCAAAGTCCCTTCATGAGTTGTAATGGGTTAATGGGTAAACTAGGAGTCTCAAACCACGATTTGAGGACCATAGTATGAGCGCAAGAAAAGGTATAAATATAAGTATAGATCGAGTCGGATAGATAAGCTAAGGATAGATGAATGATAAGAGATTGATGATAGAACTCTGAAGTTGAATATGTAGTAGTGTTTGTGTCTGAAAGGCTCTTTTTGGTTGTGTGCATGGAGACCTTAGTCCGGTTGTGTGTGGACCCCACTGGCTATGTGTACGAGTATATCTGGTGAATTGTAAGGGTTTTTGTGAAGAATAATTAACAAAGAAATGTTTTGGCGATTATGTGTACTTAATGCATCTGTGATTCACTTCTGTGTATGATTTCTATTTTCTATGTATGATTTTTGATATCTGTAATCGGATCGGTTTTCATACTTGTTTATATTGTTGATGTGTAAGATAATTGCATAGATATGTTACTTTAAGGCTAAATGTTACATTGTTAGAACAGTTAAAGGGGATTCTGGATCTACTCTCTGTGCGTGCGCATAGGGTTAACCTGTGCTAGTCGACCTAGGGTTTCTGGTACGCAAGAAATCACGTTTAATAAGATAGATCTATGGATGCCCATTTCATTTAACTCTCTCACGGTGTGGAAACTTGGTTCTAGCACCCTCGATACTGCTTTGGGTGAGACTTTGGCCTACGCAAGTAGGTCATTGCCGAAAGGGCCAGTAGTAAGAAGGTTTTTTTGGTTACGCGCTAACTCTGAACCTGGGTCAAGACCCCTCAAGCCAACACTGGGAAATAACGACAAGGAGCAGATATCATTGCTGATGGTGGACAATGATTGGACACATGAAGGCTGAAATCATTCACTTGGCGATTCCAAATTCATTTCAAAATCAAATCTAAGACTCCATTGGATGATGAACCTTGCCAACAGAAACATGAAAATACAAAATGGGAAGATCGGGTATTCAAATTCGACTTTCTTCCAACACATCATGTTCTTTGTCCTGAATTATTTTTTATTTTTCCCAAGAATGTCAAGAATTGTTTTCAAAGTATACTATATTTGAGAAAAAATCTCGAATCTGTATTTGATTCCTTCCCTATGAAAATTGTGGATTCAAATTCTCCTTGCACCTTTGATCTTGGTCAGGATACTTATTTTGAATCTTATGATGATCATCTTCCTCTTTATAAGCCTCAAGTGATCAATACTAATCTTACAGCTTATGTACATGCTCCTATACCTTGTAAAATTTCAGATAGATACAAGCCACTCATCTTACCTCCTATACTCCATGATTTCGCTGAAAAACTATTACAAATATCTTCCCTGGTTTGACGGAGAATAAGGTAACATCACTGCTGAGAAACACATTAAGGGTTTTGAAAAATTTCTCAATCTTTTTGAGGTTGAAGAAGGTGATGTTAGTATTAGGATCTTTGCTCTATCTTTGCAAGTCGAAGCCAAGAAATGGTTCAAAAAATTACCAATTGCAAGAATTTTTTATTTCCGTTAGTTTGTGAAAGTCTTTCTTGATAAATGGGTGATCAAGAGGAATCCTTTTCTGATTTTAGAAGAATTTAATCATTTGAAAATACATCCATGAGAAATAGTGCAACATTTTTCAACTAGGTTTATCAAGTATACCATTCAATTCCTGCTAATATGAAACTGCCTCCTCGTTCAGCTCTCTTACACTACCCGGATGCCTTTGATCTAGAAATGGAATTTTAATTGAGAGAAAGGAACACTACAATGCTCAAAGAAATGCAAGATAATACTATAGCTGTGGAAGCTAATTTTCTAGTAAAAATGTTAAAGTTGAAGGCAGAAGAAACGGAGAACATAGAAAAGGAATACCTGACATCTTCAGAAGTGAAGCTCGACATTTTGGTAAGTACAATGGAAAAAGTAATGAAAAATATCACCATGAGAGATGATTTTTCTATTTAAAAACACCATGTCCCACTTATTGTAGAAGAAGAGGTTTTTGGCCCTAAAAATTTTCCTCCTAATCCCAGTTACCATAGATAAGAAAATGATTGTTCTTTGCATTCATTTATGGACAATCATGAAAATGGATTTGTAGATAAAATCAAGGAGAATAAATTTTCTGATCTAATATGTATGTTTGATGAAATTAATTATATTGATGATTTACCCAAGTATTATCAGTATTATGATGATTATGTTGTTGAAATTGAGGTTGAATCTTCAAGGAAATCATTGACATGTTTTTGGGAGGGAGAAGTTCAATTACAACTGCTCAAATATAGCACTCAGCCTATACATATCAATCATGACAGCGAAGAAGAAAATGTAGAAAATTTCAAAGTAAGTGAAAGCTCTTTGCCTTTGAGTTTCGCTTCATTTCAATTTCTGAGAGAAAATTTTCCTAAGATTAGATATCAACAATATTTCAATTTTGATATTGAGCATGAAGAACACAATGAACTTCTTTATCAAGACTCCTTACCCTTGTTTTTATCCTCATTTGCGAAAATAAGAGAAAAATATAAGCAAGCAGATAAGAGACTTGTCAACAGTATAAATGGGCATCCTTCTCATCAATTGGTTGAGGAGGTCACTTGTGATATGCAAGCTTCTTTCACTCCAGAATCCCAGCCACTAAGTTACATTGAGTTTCAAATCAAGTATGAAAGCTTAGAACCTGAAACACATTAGGAATTGATGCATGATGATTCTTTACCATTAATTTTTGACTCACTTCATTTTTTGAAGAGAAATTTTGATAATATATCTGAAATAAAGAATAATAACCTATAGAAAATCATCTAATCTCATTGGAACCAATGTATGATAAGTTGCAACAGTCTTCTCAAGTTCTCCATGATCCAATAGTTTGTGTTTTGGATGATATTTGTAATCAAATTCCTTCTCCATTAGTTGGTTATGAGCTTCAAAACAGAGATGATAAAACTTCGATCCAGAAGCTGGCTTCATTGTCTTGTTCAGCAGGAGTCTCATTACAAATATCATATAAACATTTGCAGTCGTATCAGGAGAGTAATGAGGAAGGTTCTTGTTTTTTTGTTGATCATCAGGAAAAATTACAAATTCAAAAGTTTCTGGACCCTTTTGTCAATTTTTTACAATCATCAAGGGAGGTGATTTCTCTTGTATTTATGGATCAAAAGCACATGTTCAGTGGACATTTCGAGTGGTCTAGTTTTTTTTTTTTTCCTGCTTGCTCCAGGAAAGTGTGGGACATGAAGAGTTTATATAATATAATGTAGTTTCAACATAAATGATCCACAACAGGTCACAAAATATTTCTCATATTTGCACTGATCCAGTAGGAAATTATATAGATGATCTTTGTGTCCAAAGTTCTCATTCTTTGGGTCGCTGTCAGTTTGAAGATAGAATTGATAATGATTTAGTTTGGCATAGATTTTTAATATCTTTTCCATCTGCAGTATCATCACATTTATCATAAAGGTCTCAGGAAATATTGCAGCTTTATCATGATTGTTTTAAGTTGAAACTTCAGGAAAGCATGAATGTTGGGAAAAGTTTAAAATCAAGGTACAAAGACTACCTAGAGTAAAGTAGTAATGTATTGGATGGGCTGGAAATTAATATGTATTCCTATGAAGATCCTTTTGCAGAATTCTGGAGGTCAGCTGGTGGGCTCATGCTTTGAAATTTCATTAATATTCAACCTGTTTACAAGTTTTCATGGGAGTTTCCTTTCAATAGTTTTTCCTTCTTTCTCATGAACCAGCACTTGTAGAGAATTCAACTAGCAAACAAAATTCTTACATGGCTGTATTGGTTGTTCCATTTCACTTGATCAGGTGATGTATGGATTAGTTAGAGTAAATGTGATGAATAAGATGAATCCTCGACATATTTTTTTAGTAGTATATTTCAGTAAATTTTTTAGTTAGTCTACATTTCAATTTTTCATTCCGTTTACAATATTGAGTCTCGTCTTTTGTTTTTGACTCCATGCCCAATGGTAAGGTTACTTGGTCTAGTGTGTTCTTGACACATCCAAGGATCTTCCATCCCCAACTGGAGCCAATGTTAGTGTTAGTCTATTCAAGTTGTCACCAATGATCATATATGATATTACAAGGATTTTTTAGGGTTTCAAATCAATTTTTTGTCATTTAATTAGGTCTTCAAATAAAAAATGTGTCACTGGATAGTGTGTTTAGGGTTATTTCCACTCATTCAAAAATTTCACATGTCAGTCATTCTCATCACTCATTTGAGTGTATTATCATTGAAACATCATCAAAATCACTTCAGTCACATCATCATGGTCTTCATTCAGCTCAGTTTCACCATTAGGTCATTAGCGCTAAGGTCACCAAAATCAGTCACTTCGTGCATAAATCCGATAAATGAGGAGTGGTAATAGGAAAATTTGGTCAATAAGATTTGATTTTAAAATATAATTTATGTTTATATTATGTAATAATTTCCTAATTTCTAAAGTTGCAATTAAAGGTTCTAAGGCTACAAGGTTCTAAAAATAAAGTGGGATTCATGAGGTGGGCTATCCTACCTCATTGATGAAATGACTCCAAAGAAAGCTATAAAAGACAAAAGAGAAACTCATTTGAACTCTTTTATCCTCTTACCATAGAGCTCCCCTCTCCCATTGGCAAGAAAAAACAGTTTTCTACCTCTCATTGGAAACCATTTGCAAGCATTGCGCATAGGAACACTACGCTACACACGACACTGCACATAGAGACACTTCGTTGCGCAGGGCGCTGCACACAGAGACACTTTGTTGCGCATCTGGCCAGTGTTTTACAAAAATTGTTTTTAGTAATCAAGTTAGTTTTCGAAGGCTTCACTTCAACCATTATAGCCTCCACCGTCTTCCAGAAGTAAGTCAAACCCTTTCATCTCCTCCTTTGCATTGTTTACCAAGAAAATTTAATCAAAAAATTCTTCTCGTAGGGTTTTCTTAGACTTCATGGTTTTGGTTTCCAAATGCTAAATTGCTACACAAAACCCTAGTTTTATTGCCCCTACACCTCTATTTACATTTGATAGACCACTTCCATACACTACACAGCCTCATTTCCTTCATTTCTATCTTTATTTCCATAAACCCTAGTCTACCCTATGTCCTTCTAGGGTAGGACTGTATTTTTTTCTTTTCCACCCCCTCCCCTCACTTATTTCCTAAATTTCCATTTTCCCCTACTCACTAACATCACTCCCTACCCTCCTAAATTTTCTCAAAATTTTAGGGAAATCCCAAACCCATCTTATCACTTCATCCATTCATAGCTGCAAAATCCATTGTTTTTCTTGCCTTCCACCTAGGGTTTGAAAATATGGAAGCTAACTTATCACCATCAGAGAAAAGGAAGTATAAAAAAGGGGGAAAAATACTGAGGTTTGAGCCCTCCAATTGAAAGGAAATCACTTCCTCTCCATTTATCAAGAAGTGCTTTGAATATGTGGATTGTTTAGGGTTTTTTCAAAGGGTGCAAGAAGTGGGCTACCATGAGAAACTCACAAATTACTAATAAATTTTCATGAAATTTCACTGTGTAAATTTTGGTACTTCAGAGTTTGACTTTAGTAAAAGTCAAGGGGTAAAAGTAAATGAATGTAAGGGTTAAAAGTAAATTTAAATGGGTTAAAGTAGCGTTTCATAAGTTTTTTATCCTCCATTTAATGCTTTGAGTAAATTTCTCATGATTGTTAGAAAAAAGAAGGAAATGGTTGGGTAACCTCCCTTGTATGTAGCAGACATTGGACAGGTGGATGAATTTTGATTTCTTGCTAGAAATTTGACCTCCATGGGATGATTACGACCTCAGTGACTATATGAGGCACTTTGTAATCATTTTTAAAGGTTGGATGTTGTGGAATTGAGCCTTGTGGATACTAGTGTACTTGTGAATTTGGCAAGAAGTAAGAGACATAATTTGCAGCGATTGTAGTGGGATACATGTTGGTATGTTCTTTAGCAGTGCTTTTCCTTCTGTGATCATATGTTTGAATTTACTGAACCTTCCATTTCCATTTCCATGCCTCATGTATTTGTTTCCTAATATAAAAAACAAAATTCATTGATATAATGCTCTGTTTGGAGAATATTTCACATTTTTGTTCATATTATTCTGATATAAACGAATTCAGGAGATTCATGCTTGTTTTCAAACCTTACCAATCTACCCTATACACAAATATATCTCTAAATTTCTAAAGTATGTGCATACCTTGCCCCGTTAAATCCCTGCAAAACTGATTTTCAAAGCCCAAACCTAGTCCTCATAGACATAAGCCACCATCCAGCACAAAACCATCAAATCAACCAAACCCTGATCTAAACATACCTAGCCTAATATCCTTTACACTCCAGTCAACCCTTGACTGTGATCTCATAGAGAGAGCCCTCTCATCCTGGTAGCGCTAGCTACTAGGTCAAAGTGGTATGTGGTTACCTTTGTCAGTCTCCTTCTCAACCTTAAGAGAAGTGGTGGAGTGCTAACAGGATCATCATTCTATGAAGACTTGTACATAAGAAAAATAATCAACTACAACACTCATATCATGAGCATCTCAGCATCATCATTTTAGCCATGGATTTGAAGCAACAGAAACAACAATAAAAAACCATATAAGACCTCCGCAATAGGACCTCCAGCAAATTATCACATGCAACCTCAAGATCATTTGTAGCATCTTCATAACCACCAAAATTAGTTTCAACAACCATATCAACATCCTCAATATCACCTACAAAAACACATCAACGGTCTTACTTAGGTATGCAACTCTCTAACCTTACCCTTCGAATATATTCTAGCTTAAGAAAATATTAAAAGTGTCAGAAGGAAATGTTGTTTATAGCCAAAATCAGTAGTAGAGAAACCTCGTCCTTATCTAGCATTTAGCTTCACTTTTCCACCAAGAAAAACACACATGTGGGAGAGGAGAAAGATAAAATTGAAGAGGACTTGAGAAAGTGGGTGGTAAGAAGTTAGTTGTGATGGAAGACAAGGAGTGCCAAGGGGTAACTGAGTGCCAACTCAGTTAGCATAAAAGCACTTTGATTTTATTTTTCATGCAATAAATAAATAAATAAATATGGGAAAAGGAGAAAAAAAATAAAAAATAACAGGTGGAACCACCACCTCTTGGCATGCAAAAATTTGTTGCTACAGGCGAAATAGAGCTAGTACATGAAGTTGCTACAGGAAAAATAGATTTGCTACAGGAAGAAGAAATTTGCTACAGGAAAGAAAAATTTGCTAGAGGAAGCTAATAAAGGGTTGCAAGAGAAATATTTTTCTACTAGGGTGTTGGAAAATTATTAATTAATAGATAAAAGCTACAAATAAACACAACATATTTGTAAAGGATTTGATATAGACATGCTAAATTCTCCAAGGGTGAAAGGTACCCAAGTCACCAATTTGTTCATCACATCATTCCCTTATTTTTCTTCATTTTATTAACAACCATTTCTCCCTTTTTATGAAGAAATAGCTCTCTTTTAGGTGCTTTCAATTCCATAATTTAATGAGAAAAGGGAATTTACATTGCTATTTAAGGATGTTAATAAGAATTTGATGGATAATATGATGTGTCATGGAAAAAAAAATTGTATCAAAAGTAAGAGGTTTGGACTTCAATCAGAATGACATTACTAATGAGGTAATGGATGCCAATAAATCCTTATTTTAACAAGGAAAAGTTCCAGAGGAATAACAAGAAAACAAAACAAAACAAAAGTGTTTTCCTCACAAATAGAAGCCATTACAATTGAAGATTCACCTGAGAGAAAGAAGCATCCTAAATCTACATTAGAAGTTTCATGGGAAACTGAGATAAGGGAAGAAATGCGAATAGAAGAGTAGAAAAAAGAACAATAGGAGGAACAACATATGGACCAACAAACAGAGAATGACCAGCCCAGCATACATGAAGAACCACATGGCAAGGAGGATGAATAGGTTTCCTGGAGGATGAGCAACAATTTCAATAGGGGATATGATGGGCCTCTAAATGAGACATAAACTAAGACCCATCTAACCTTTCTTAGGCACATATAGGCTTACATTAAATCTCCTCTTCTACACTTAATAACATTTTTTAACCTTTAATATATTCTTAGTAAGGTTTAGAGATAACTGCATATTTGTGCCTAATATTATTTATTTTTGAAGAATATTGTGCGATATTGGAAAATTTATGAAGATTTGGAGAAGGATATAATTTAGGGAATTTCTCCCTACTATAGGGGGGTCAATATTGGATAATAAATGAACAAAATATCATGACATTTTTGAGAGATTCTGGAACTCAAATGATTGAGAAAATCTAGGAATGTGTTCCATGTCATTTAGTGCAAATTCCTAGTGTTGGGAACCATATCCACTATTTGAGGGATTTTGGAGGGGAAAGATTCATCCTTTCAAGGATAATTCTTCCCCATAAATTTGTATAAGTACCAATTCTAATTGGCCTCTAGAGGCATGTATTTTTTAGTCTTCTTGTGGAGAAAACTTGTTGCTTAGCAGCTCCATTTTCATTTCTTGCAAGGATGTACTTGGATTGATTCTAAGGTTTGGTTTCTTCCATAGGAATTTGAGTCTCCTTGAGATTGGCCATTCTAGGAGCCTCAGAATCCTCTTGTACAATTTATTTATGTTCTTTTCACTTCTTATTCACATGTATCTCTTATTCTTGTTTTTACTATTTCTGTATTTAGTATTAGTGATTTTATTGTTGTAGGATTGAGTTAAATGATTGAACTGTGTTATTTTGTAGGTTATTTATAGATTCACAATAATTATTTATCCTTAGAATAACTTTTTAAGTTTATCTTCATCATTGAGATACTTGGATTTGGTTACTAGTTCACAAATATAGGATTTCTGGAAATTCCTTGTAGTGAAATAGTAGTAATTTTCTGTTATTTTTTAGAATGGGTTAATGAGATTCATTTTAGTTTCTTCCACTTGGTAGGTCATACAACATTAAATTTAATAACAAAATTTACCCCATTTCATTTTCACTTGATTAGGTTAGGAATTTGATAGGTTAACTAGCTCACTAGTTCTCGAATTTCCAGTTTTTAGAGTAGTAATTTTCTATTATTTCTTAGCGCATGTGAATAGGGGTATTTTGGAGTGATTCCACTTGTAATGGAGACCTAATACATCCTAATTAATAACAAAAATTTTCACATTCCATTTTCATTTTATTGACTTAGTAATTTGATGTGTTATCTCCATAACATAACTTCTTGTAGCAAAAGAAAAACTTCCTGTAGCACTCTTGTAGCACGTGTAAACTTGACCATATTTTCTCCCAAAGATTTTTTTTTTGTCTCTTAGGTTTGAAATATGACCCCTAGGATATAAATACATGATTGAGAAAGAATAAACACCACTTAGGACAAACATTTTTACTCTTAGGTTTGAATCATGACCCCTATGATATAAATACATGATTGAGGAAGAATAAACACCACTTAGGGAAATCATTTTTACAAAGTACATTTGACCTATTTATCTGAATTTGTACTCTTAGGATTTCAATTACAAATTGTTGTTCTTGCCTAGGATTAATTCTTTTCAAATAAACACTTCCATTTCTACAATTAGTTTAGGCTTTGTTTTCATGACATTCACTCCATTACATCATATCAACAAAAAAAGGACACGTTATATGCTTCACATATAGTGTCAATGCCTCTTAAGTTTGTACGAACCCTAGGTTGATAATTAAAGTTGGTAGCCTTGGGAGTTGAAACATTCTTCTTGCAATAATGAGGCTCATCAATTATCTCTTAGATAGGATTCAAAATGGATAACTTTATGACCAAAATTTGTACATGAATAACAACTACCATAGAAAATATTTTGGTACCTATGGAAAATTTTCCTTTGACGATACAGTCTGTTGATTTTTTTATGGTATTATTTTTTAGGGATATAGAAGATTTTCTGCTTTCTTGCTTAACCTTATTGGTTGTTTAAACTATTATAGCTTTCCCTCTTTTGTTGCTATCGATTTCTGTGTTTTTTATTTTCTTTTCCTTGATGCTACTGATATTTTATTTGACACTACAAGGAAAATACCCTCTAATGGATGTTTTTGAGGAACCCCTTATAAAAATACCCCAGACAGTCGTTTCTAGCGGAGGTTACTAGAGGAGGTTAGCGGGCGGAGGTTTTTGAGGATGTTTTTTGTTCGGTGTGCTTATCATCCAAAACCGCACTGGTGCGCTCAACAATAGAAAGCATCAGTGCACACAAAAAATTGGCACACTGGACACAGTGCGCTCCGTACACACCCGCCCGGTGCATCGTATTACTGTAGATCACTCGTGCTTTACAACTCTTTTGGACTGGTGCCTCATAAAACACCACGCCAAAACAGAAACCGCCCGGTGCAGTATTAAAAAACCACACTAGTGCGCCTATAAAACCCCGCGCACCAGAACAAGGTTAAATAAAAAAATAATTACGGCCAAAAAACTGCATTTTTCACTTTTCTCAGTGCTCCAGAGCTCTCAAGCACTGGTGCAATTTATCCTTGTATGAGCTGCCCTGACATCGGTGCTCCCATTACACCCATTACACGCACTACTGCTATGCATTTCCCACCATTCTCTAGCTTTCATTTTGCAAAACGGTGGGAAATTTTTCTTTTGCAAATTCTATAGCCAATATGCCTCCTCGACGGCCAAATGTACAGGTATTTTTCATTTTCTTCCATAATTAAGCATTTTAGCGGATTAGAATTTCAAATAACCTTAAAATTAACCATTTAAAAGAAAAAATATATTTGTTGCGCGGTGTGCTCGAGCCATTCAGCTCGCACTGGTAAGCGGTGTTGCCCGTAAAATTTACAGGCCGCACCACAATTAGTGCTAATGGTAACTGCACCGTGTCCGGGGCGGTACCGAAAGGTGCACCATGTTATTTTAAAATTTTAAAAAAAGTACGGTGCGGTCATTTAGCCGAGCACACCGTTGACGATGTGGAATAGCGGCAACACAATGCATTGACAGAAATATCTGCCCCGGGGTAGCTATGTTTTCCAGTGCACCGCATTCGGCATGTTGACAGGCTCAACGGTGTGGCCTAGTAAAAGACCATACCATTGACTATGTAATGAAGTCAGGAGGTCGGTGTGCAAACCCAACTATACGCGTCGAGGCGTAGATTTTAGTCAGTGCACTACACTCCTGTCACTGTACATAGTCAACGAAGGTCTAAAAAATTTCAGGTGCACCGCCTATTGTGCGTTTAATGTCATTTGGGGCACTTCCACCAGTGCACGACAAAAAAAAGATGCACCGGTACCGGTGCATTACTTTTTTTGTTGGAACACCAACTGTTTTGTTTTTTTTTTCCAAAAAAAATTATATATGTATATTCCTAAATACATGTCTCATTTAATAAAAAAAAATATTCAATATGTCAATCATTTAGAGAGAAGAGGGGGAACAACAGCAACAATAGGCGGAGCAATATGACATGGTTCGCCTATGGGAGGCACGAGAGAGGGAGAGAGATGCATACCCTTTCCCTATTACAGCAGCTACCCAGGGGCTCCTAAGGCAGGTAGGCCTCCTCAAGTTGTACGAGGAGGATACTTCTCTAAAGGGCCATGGTGTGTTTTTGAGACATCTTATCCGCAAGTGGAATGCCCACAGACAGGCTTTCCAAGTTGGTCCTAACCAGTTGTACATGCCCACTGAGGAGGTCATATATTTCATTACAGGGAAATCGAGGAGAGGGGTGGATTTTCCCTCATTCCTAGAGGCTCCAGCTGGCTGTGTAGCAGGGAGTCAGTTAGTGTACTCCCAGAGATACATTGGAGCAGATGTACTATCTCCCTCAGATTTTCAGGTCGCCGGAGGTCAGCTACGTATTGGTGCATTTGGTAGTGAGGAGGTGAGGTTCCTCTCACTTTTGATTTCGACCATTTAACACAACACCAGTGACGGGAAATGCATTAGTTTCACTCTTCTATATTATGTTGATTCTTTAGTACATGAGCCACAACTTTTCAGGTGGTCTGCCATTTTTTTGTGGCAGTTTTGTATAGCCTTAGATAGATGTCGTGCTCATGCACAAGGGAGGGTCAACTTCCCTTTTTCTTAAGAGATTTTTTGTTTATTTTTTGAGAGGTTTCTAGAGATGAGGCCTACTTTTTTTTGGCAGCCTCGTAGGCTGATGTTCAAGGCACAAATGCATATGTGGGGGAAAATGATGCCCAAGAGGGGCGAGACTATGTTTCTAGCGAGGATATCGCATGATGCACTGGAGTTTCTAGCCAATGTTGACGAGTTGGATACCTTCATTATGGTCCCCTATCCTTATGTTGGATTGGATTGACGAGGGTGTGCCAACATCCTCTTCACAGATGATGAGTTTCCAGATGATAGAGGTAATATTACTGTTTTATTTAAATTTATTCTAACATGCTATTTAACTTGTTTTTATTAAATTGTGTAATGAAATTGTCTAATTATTGTTGTGTACTTGTATATATTTTGCAAACATTGGGTCTTTTGATGGCGAGGACATGTCGGCACCACCACATGATCCAGGTGTCGATCTTGATGACAATCAGGGCATGCCAGATGTTGAGGATCATCAAGAGGCCAATGCAGAGAGACCTGGTCCTGCTAGTGCACCGATACCGCCTTTTTCTAGGTGCAGTCAGCTTGATACTAGATACATGATGGAGTTGGGTGACCAACTCACTGCATTGACTGTTGAGGCGGGCATTAGGCCCGCTCATCTGAGAGACATACAGGCTGATGGTAGGTTGTTACATATGTGGAAAGGGATGTCACGTGACATGTACATCCTGATGCGACATGTCATAGGAGCTACGACCTTAGTTACGTAGATGAGGAGGACAGTTACATGTTATAGGTGTGGTCGAGATGCAGCACGCTGATCGATGTTCTGCGAGCAGCAACTCATCATCTCATGATCGTTCACCTCGTGTCACACCAGATGAGTAACCTCCACTAGCATCTAGCAGCAGTCATCATGGAGATGAGGCTAGACCATTGGCCACGTCCAGTCAGCAGCCTGCAGCATCTATAAGTACTCATGATCATGATCAGGCTGCACCATTGACTGAGCAGGCCTTGACTAGTATTGCTATTGATGTTGTACCACAAGCTTATCCATGACATTTATATTACAGTTGTATATTTTTAACATTATATATATATATATATATATATATATATATATATATATATATATATATGGTCCATGTATTCTATGTTCATGTTGCAGTTGTACTTAATTTACATGTTGGTGATCATCATGATGTGTATATTGTTAGGTCATGTTAGATATGTTCATTTAATGTGCAGCTCGCAGATAGATGTGTATGTGATAGCATGAGTTAGTTGACATGAGATGTATATTTGATGTTTGTGTTGTGATGATGTTATACAATGCTAATTGTGTTTTGTTAGATGACCATGATCACGATGATGTTAGCGAATTTGAATGTGTTTTTTAGTCGAATATAATGTTTGTACGATGGTTATCATGATCGTGATGTTTATTAATTAATTTAATATTAAATGACCATGATATTTATTAAATATTATGTTGTGATTGTAATTGAAATTGAAATTTTAATTGTATGTAAAATTGTAAAATTGTATTTGTATTTGTAATTGTAATTTTAACTGTAATTATATGTAAAATATTTGTAAAATTTTAATTGTAATTGTAACATTTAATTTATTGTGAAATTATTGTAATTGTAATTTTAATTGTAATTATTTGTAAAATTGTAATTGTAATTGTAAATGTGATTCTAATTATATGTAAAATATTTGTAAAATTTTAATTGTATAGCTGTGAAATGATTGTAATTGTAAAATTTTAATTGTAATTGTAATTGTATGTAAAATTCTAAAATTGTAATTGTAATTCTAATCGTAATTGTATGTGAAATTGTAAAATTGTAATTCTAATTGTAATTCTAATTCTAATTTTAATTGTAATTGTATGTAAAATATTTGTAAAATTTTAATTGTATTAATGTGAAATGATTTTATTTAAAATTTAAAATTTGTAAATTTGTAAATAATTGTAAAATAATAAATCTAGAATAATATGAATTTTTGTAACATAATAAAGTTTAGAAAATAATGCAAATAAATTCATGTACTTTAGAATTATCATTATTTTATTATGATCTTACATACCAAAAAAACAGAACTTTATACAATACGCCATTTCTAGCGGAGTTTCCTTGTTTTTCATCCGGTGCGCTCATCATCATAACCTGCACCGGTGTGTCTTATTATTGTAGTGCACTGGTGCTTCACAACTCTTCTGCACCAATGAGTCATAAAACACTGCGCCAAAACATAAACTGCGATCTTACGAAACTGCACCGGTGTGCCTATAAAACCCCGTGCACCGGAATAGGGTTAAATAAAACCTTGCCCGAACCAGGTATGTCATTGAAATATATTTTCTAAGAAGGAAATTTTATTCTGTAAAGTGCAGTATTGGAGCAGCAGAGGGTTCGAATTGCAGGCGAGAATTTTTTTGAGGAGATGAGGGTTTGAAAAGACGAGAGTTTGAAAAGACAAGAGTTTGAATTTTGGCTGAGAAGTTTATAGAAGAGAAAATGAGCGATGCAAATAAAAATACAAACAAAGATGCTTACAGGGATGTAGACAGCTATAGAGCTCGACAGAGTACAAAAGGAGAAAATATTTATGAAAAATCTGAGAAGGGCAGTCGAGAAATCTTGGTTGAGACCAGTGATAGGGTTAAGAGGACTAGACACGAGGGTAAGTATTTTCTTGATCATGGCAAAGAGAATTCGGTGGAGGCCGATGATAGGGTTAAGAGGTCCCATGATGTATAAAAGGAGAGCAGATTTGATGGCAAAGAAATACATGTTGACGCTCTGGCGACCAGCAAGGTGAAATGATCCTTCAAAAGCAAGGATTCCTATTCGCTAAGGGATGTCAGAGAAAGATCAATTGAGTCTCTTGAAGGGGCTAAGAGATCACATGAAGGTAATGATTCTCATTCTTATAAGGATGGAAGGGAAAGATTGGATAGTAGAGAAAGATCAATCGAGGTAGTTGATAAAGCTAAGAGGCACCATGAAGGGAAGGATTCTCATTCCCTTAAGGACTTGACATTGTTGATCAGGCTGGTAAGTACCATGAAGGGAAATATTCTCCAGAATGTGTTTAAAAGCAGTTAGGATTATTGTCCGAGCTACGGTTGGTTTACATAAACTTTTACCGGCAAATCTGAAGTCGCATAAAATCACATCTTCAGCTTTCAATTGAACATGAATGGCATCTCTAACTTGTCTGAGTTGTAGTCCTATGGATAATGAGGAATATCACATGGAAGGTACCCAAAAATCCAAAATTTTGAAAGTATAGGTGAATTAGCACTTATCAAATAATGAAATGCCGAACAAAATGCGAACAGGATACACTTAAGGATTCCCTGGTTCCATTTGTTATTGAAAATGACACTCTCTCTGGATGAAACCAGTAAAAATTCTGCTTGTATTATAAATGGAAATCTAGTGACCATTTATGTGGAAAGAAAAGCGTAGATACCCGCATCTACCATATTTCCACCTGCAAATCGGTTTCCCATTGGAAAAGCTAATGTAATAGCCCATTTTTCAATGTCTTTCCTTTGCTTAACCCTATACTCATTTTCTACGGGAAACCATTGCCTCCACATGTAATAACTGCATCGTCTAGTTGAAATTTGGTCCTCTTCTGCTAACAAATGCAGAATGAAGGACTCATTGTCATTGCTCCTAGAACATTCAAGGTCATTTTCTCGTAAAACAGAGATTGTATAAATTTTGTTAAGATCGAGATAGAAAGCACAAAGGAGAAAAAAGGAAATCGGATGCCAAGATGGAGGAGGAACTTACAAATGAGCAAGATGATCATGGGTCAGTAACTAGATCATGGGGAATCTTTTCAGCCTGTTGCAGGTTCTCGAAAGGTTCAAGTTTCTTTTTATGAAAGAAGAAGAGGTGTAGTTTTGAAAATAAATGGCCCAAAGATTTTCACAGAAAAATGTACATTTCCAACATGTCTAATTTTGGTGTATACACGTAAAAGTAATTCCAGTGCCTCAACCGCAAATCGGTGCTAATGTCCAAATAACCAGACCAATGCGTTCTAGTTACTCCGCACGAGTGTATTTTAGTTACTACACACCAGTGTCATGTTACCAATGGACGCATCGGTGTGGTGCTATTAAGTGACACACTGGTGACGAATAACCGCAAATAAAAAAAGCGCAACTCTATTTTCTTTAAGTGAAAAAAAAAACGGCAAATTGAAAAGTGGGCAGAAAAATATTTTCGAAAATCTAATTTCATAAAAAAATTCTTTAAATACTAAACAATTTTCATTATTTCAATATTTTTGCTAAAATTTTCATCCAGAGATTTGTAGGAGACATACCTGGAGCAAGAGAGCAAGAGAGCACTGTGGAGTAGCGAAATACACTCGAACAAAAGTATTCATACAATCAGAATCCAAACCTCTAGTGATTCAAACCCTGTAGCATAGAATATCAAACGATCTCGTGATTAAATTTGATTTTTTTTTTACATTTTCTGAATTTTTTTTACTTTTTCTGCAGTTTTATCCATTTTTAATCTAAACCCTTCATTTTTTTTTGTTTCTTCCCTTTGTTCTCCTTGTTTTCGTGATTTCAGAATTAGGGCTTTTCATTTTATATTGACATCCAACCCATGGGACAACTGTCATAGTTGGATCCCAATCCATGTCGACCCTTGCGTGAATTTTTGAAAAAATGGATTTTTTTTTATCGGTGTGCCTTGCGTAACATAGCGCACCGGTGCGTTGTATTATACAACGCACTGCACAAGTATTGTGTAATAAAAAATTTAATCAGTGCGTCATATCTAAAATAGGGCACTGGTGCATTATTTTATGAGGATAATGATGTATGGTCTGTTATACTATTTGTGCGGTGCATTTATAATACCCCCACGCACCGATGTCGATGCATACATCATGAAAGGCGCACCGGTTTCTTGAGATTTATTTTTTACCTGAAAAGTTGACAATTTATTTATAAATATATTAATGAATGATATGGTACATGTTTCATATTGATAAATAAATGACTGACAAGTAATCAAGTAACAAAAATACTGATAGCACATCAAGAAAAGAAGAAAAGGCAAGTTCTTTGTAAATTCTTGATAAAAAATATTTTTTTTGAACTATATGTAAGTTTAACTAATATGTATTGTTTACTGTGTATCATGCAAAGCCACAAAATGATGAAGCTTGATAAGATTATTTCTGATCTAGGACCAGAAGAGCGTAAAAGACTAATGGAAAATTTTCAAAAGGATGAATCAGATGAATGAAAAAATACTATCAATCCAATATGAGTTTCTTTTTTTATTTTTCATTAATAATATACTTAAAATTATTAGATAAGATGTGTCAAACAGTCTATTAATTCACATCTGTTTATTGTTCTACAGGGACCAACAACTCAGAAAAAGGAATGTTGTTCTAAGAAAAGAAAAAAAAATAGAACATGCAAATGAAAACGAATTGCTCCTTAGCTCATCTGGAGTGGTGTTGGAGGTTAACGAAAGGGGGAAAAACTTTTACAAAAGTTTGAGGGATCTAGTGGAACGAATGTATAGACGCTCTTTCCACTTACAATACAAAAACCAATCTAATGATTCCAAGAAACAAATTTTATCTAAACTACAGGAAGAGTTTCCAGAGAATTGGTCAATGAGACATGTCAGACTTTTAATAGCAAAAACATACAACAACAAAAAAGAAGGAATGAAAAAGTAATATTCCTTTAAATGTTTGTCTAGAATTATTTATAAATATCACTTTTGTTATATTTACTTTTCATATATCAATATAAAAATTAAATAGTTTATTTTCATGTTACATTTTCAAGAAGATTATGAAAATCTCAAAAGATGAACGAGCTGAGGTCAGAAATATGCCAGTAGGAATGTCCAAAAATATGTACAAGGAGATGGTCAAAGAAATGGACAAAATTGCATCGCAGGAGGAGCCATCTCAACAACAACATGCTTCAAATGTAATATGTAATCATGGAATTTTTCAATCATTAGGTAAGATAAATAAAAAATTTAGCATTAAATATTAATTTTCAAGTATTTTCTTGCAGAAAAGAAAAGAAAATGGAACCCATTTAGCACATAAAACATGACGACAAGGAAGAAAAGGGTTGACATCTAAGTTTGTGAGTAATTATTACTTCCTTATAACAACTTGACTAGATTTCATTTTTGTATTTTTTAAGTTGTTTTACAAAAATCATCATTGAATGTCTTCAAACAGGTGTTAACATACAAAGAAGAACCAACAGACGAATTGATTGAAATTGGGTTAAATATGGTTTTTGAGTATATGTTGGCATATCATAAATTAATTGTGGAATTTATAAGCATCTATCGATCTTGTTTTACTTAGCTCCGTCTATAATTAATAGAACACAAAAAACTTTTATATTAAATATATGATTTGTTATGGGGTATAAAACTTGCAGGAAACAAAGTATGGAACTGCGCCAATAGATGAAATTTTGAAAGATGGCATGGTACATGGTTTTGAAATAATGTGTATAGTTTATGAATCAATTGTTGCTATGGTACGTCATTTTTCTTTTCGATTTAAATTTATGTATATTATTTAATATTGCAATTTTCATTATTCTCACCAATGTATATACACTCATTTCAATTTATTTTTATATTTGTAGATGCATGGAATGTGAAGAAGAAGAAAACAATCAACACCGTGAAAAAAAAATTCCTGAAAAATAACCCAACTCATGGAAGTAGCTCTAACAATGACAACAATTCAAGCGAAGAATGATGATCATTATGTTTGGATATCAAAGCAAGGCAATGCATTTTTTTAAATATTTGTCTGTGAAATTAGACATTTTTTTAATGTAATGGACATAGTGTCCCAATTGAAAGACAAAGGGATAATAATAACTGTCCCATTTGTATGACAACGACTGTCTTATTCATATATATATAATAAAATATGTTTTAATTATTCTATTTCATTCTCCATTGTCGCTATTGCGTTCTCCATTGTCGTTCTCAAATGCACTAATAAAAATTTAATTCATATGAATATTGTTATAAGATATATATGTGTCGACTTTTGATGAATAATGAATTTTAAAAAATCACAATAATTATGATACGATATAACAAATTAATCCAAAGATCACATTCAAATGCATTAATAAAAATTTAATTAATATGAATATTGTTATAAGATGTGTCGACTTTTGATGAATAATGAATTTAGAAAAATCACAATAGTTTCACTGTCATAGGTCGATGTTTCTAAAAAATACAAAATGAACACCGGTGCATGCCAATTACTACACACACGTGTGTTTGTATGCTCCAGCGCAACAGTGCATTTCTACGATATATGGGCACAACACAAATACCAAAACCAATTAAAAATATCGGTGTGTTTGTTTGATACTGCGCACTGGTGCTTTTATGTGAGACTACGCACTGGTGCTTTTATGTGAGACTACGCACCGGTGCATTTGTACGACGTATGGGCACCGCACAAATACCAATACCAATTATAAATATCAGTGTGTTTGTCTAATACGACGCACTGGTGCGTTTCTATAAGTCTATGTACCGATGTGTTGAGACGACCTATGGGCACTACACAAATCCCAAGACCAATTGGTATGGCCCCATGCGTTGTATCACCAAAACTACGCCCGGTGCAATTTTATACCTTGACGGCCCGGTGCAGGAACCTTCGACCGCCCTGGGGCCACTATCTAGATGACACGCACTGGTGCGTTGAAACGTCAGCAGCGCACCGATGAGAAAAAACATCCGTAATAACCTCCAGCCGCCCAGTTTTTTTAGTTGTGTTGAATTTCATTTAAAAGCTCTGCCAAAACCTCCTTAACCATAAACGAATGTTGTAGAAAATATTTTTTTGACAATTTTGGCCAATTTTATAATACTAAAAACCTCCTTTATAACCTCCGCTAGAGGGTCTTTTCCTTGTAGTGTGATTTGTATTGTTACTGTTATATGCTTTCATTGATCGTTGCTTATTTTTAT
The DNA here is from genome assembly GCA_034641835.2 of Pinus albicaulis. Taxonomy (NCBI): domain Eukaryota; kingdom Viridiplantae; phylum Streptophyta; class Pinopsida; order Pinales; family Pinaceae; genus Pinus; species Pinus albicaulis. Next base: position 305,744,835 of record CM076569.1, read on the forward strand.
TTCCATTTCTTTTAGCTATATTGTTCTCATATCATTTGACTGCATTAACATAGTTGATTAGTTCTTTTCATTTAGCCTTCTTACTACTTGATTATCCTTCATATACAAGAGCATTTTTTATCAATGGGGATCTTTAACTGCTAAGAATACCATCTAAAATTTTGGTACTCTTATCAAACTTATGATATTAGGTTAGTTGGTCATTGGCCTTTTCTAGATCATTTTTCAATGAAAAAAATATCAACTTATAATTTCTCATAATGACCTTATCTTTCAATCAGTTGGCTAGTCATCACTTATTCCACTCTCTTGGCTTCCTCTTTCTTGGACTTCATAACAGTAATAGTTTTTCTTAATTCATCATTATCGATTTATGTGTCATCATATTCTTGCAATAGTGCATTTTTCTTTGTATTTTTCATTGTAGGCCTCTTAATCTCTTCTAAATCAGAGATAAGTTTTATTTTAAAAATATATATTATTATCATGGAATTATTCATCATTTGATTCAAAAGAATGATTAAAATCACATTCGTTGTCTTTTTTTTTCATCTCCTTCTTTCTTTGAATTTAATGTCTCCTCCATAGTCTTGAGAAAAATCCCTTCTTCACCACTACTAGAACAATCCTCTGATGATATATCATCTTCTAAGGAATAAATACTTTTCCTATTGAGCTCATAATAATTTTCCTCAGCTTCATGTTCTTCTTTCTCTATATTGTTTCCTGAAATTTCAGATAAACACCTAGAAGAAAGATGACCTATTCTTCTATAATTACAACATAATAGTAGATTACCTATAGATTTCAATTATTCATCTTCACTTTTTTTTGTCTCTACATTTGAATAGTTAGAATCATTATGACATATTTGTTCACATTTAAAGCAGTTAGTGATTAGATTAAATTTTCCCAGTGTCTTATGTAATCTCATTTCAATCTAGGATTTGTTCTTATATGAGTCATTGCTTGATTAGGCATGTTCTTTGATATTCTTTGAGTTTTTGTGTACTTTTTATTTCAAAGAAGATTTATTTAATTCATATGTTATGTGATCATATTCATCATGATGCATTGCAACTTATCCCATATCTCTTTTGCAGTCTCACAATGAATTACCTTGTCAGAATTTGATTCAAACAATCCATTCAAGGTTGTATCCATAACTTTATTGTAATAATTATTATTTCCATATACTACTGACGACCATACATCCAAGAAAATATTGATTAAATAAAATTTCATTCTTACCTTCCAGATTGCATAGCCTTATCCATTTAGTAATTGTACTCCATTTGGGGAAATTCAATCTTGGTTAGCCATGATCCCTTGAGATCCACCTTCTAGTGGTTAAATTGTTCTTGAAGGAACCCACTATTATATTAATTGTTAGAAACCAAGGTAATATTGAGAAGGGTGGTGAATTAGTATTGTAACACTTCTAAGAATTATTTAGTCAATTCAAGATACTTAGTAAAATTATAATATAAAATTGTGCACCAATCACATAAAACTTTGACACAATAAGTTTATGTAGAATCACATATGAGATAAAACGATGAATTATTTTTTATTATGATGTGAAATGAAAGCTCCAACTACAAATTACATCAAATTATGTAGGAACCAACCCACAAGTGGCTCCAACCCCTTTAATTTACAAGCACTAAATTGTTGGAAGAACCAACTCCCATAATTTGTCGGCACCAACCCCACTGATATGAAATAACCTACTTTCTAATCCTATAAGATACCTCTTTCATCAATTTTCACACTCAAATATGAGTCTCCTTTATTTAAAATATTGTTGAACTAATTGTCTATTACTTAAATATGCAACCCAATGCATTGCAGCCACCCCTTTTCCTTTGATTATCTAATCTAATTAAGGTTCCCTCACATCTCTGCTTCTCTCTCATATATCTTCTCTTAGTTGTTGTTTCTTTTCTACAAAATCACTACTAAGTATTTAGATATGCAATTACATAAACTCACAGTTACTCCATATATTATCAATCTTCCCACGCAACATACTGCACAGTACTTCTCTACTCCTTTGTATTAGTTATGATTCTCTTAAAGTTATGTAGTGAAGTTCCACCTTCTTCTCCTTGTGAAAAATGATCTCCTATGTTCTATTTGTTGACCATAATTGTAGAACTTTGATATGCATGGGAATTTCACCTCTCACGTTGTTTTTAAATCTATTTATAGATGTAATCTATGACTTGTTCCATTTTTGGCTTGAATCATTCTTGATATTAAATTAAGTTTAGCACTTGTTGCTACCAAATTTCCAATCATATCCCTTGTTGATAATCTCCCTTACAAATATGAGCATGGGCTAGAACCGATGACCTATCCTTAAGAGGTGTTAAGTCCTTAATTCTAGAATTCAGGATCTAGCCCCTCTTTCAAATACAAACTATTTTCATTGCATGAATTTGGATACAAAAATATCTACAAACCTATAGCATTGACAGTGTTGTACCTTGACGCGAGTCTTCAACACTTGATTAGATGTGAATCTGAGCACTTTGTATTAGTACATGTTGCATGCACTTCTGGATCATCAAACTATCTACTAGAACCGGATACACCTAGACAACGCTTGGTATGGGGTATTCCTTACCATGAGAATGGAGGTAAGTAACTGATCTAGGGATCTAACATTTGGCCCATTCTCCATGTATCAAATTAATTGTACCCTTCAATACTTGGATGCGCGAATTGATTCATGAAGAATCTTGTGTTGAAATTCATATCTAGAGAGTCTACTCATCTTTTCATTTGGTAATGAAGCATGTTGTGTTCACCTTCAGACCACCAGATTCCCATATGGTCTTTTTCCTCCAAACTCCAAAACATGAAAAAAGATTAATCTTTTAATGTTACAAAGATCCCAAAAATGACTTCATGGTGTGAATTCCAATGCTACCATGTCACTTCCACATTATTTTCCACGTCACTACCAAATCATCTCTTCCACCTATCATGCCTTATCACTGCAACTTGGCCAACCAAATGGAAAAATCCATCTGCCTCATGTCTTGACTACAGAATTTCATATGTCATCCTCTACACATCATCATGACATATTATCATCTCATTGTGCCACATCGTTTTCCTACCGCATATAGTGCCACATCTACTGGAGTCCACCTTTGTTTGGCATCGAGAAATCCAATATCTGGCTTCATTCATTTTATGTTTCCCACTTATCTTTCTACAAATTGGATGTTTGGATAAGCCTTAGGAGCCTATATCAATATCTTCCCATGTGGTCCAGGAAAAAATATTCGTCTACCTTGACCACCCAGATAGCTAGATATCTATTGACCATTAATAACCATGACCCATCAAAACCATGACTGGACTCCAAAACCAAGTTTTTTTCATTCTTGGGGAGTTATATTAAGTTCCATATATTGTTAGAAGTCTCTTTGAGAGGAATAATCAACTAAATACTTCTCATGTTCTTTTGAATGCAAGTTTCCTATAGACAAAATGCATTTAAAGATAGGTTTCTTAACAAAGAATGAGGACATCAATAATAGCATAAGCAACATGCATGAAACCTCAACAAGCTCCCCATGAACTTGACATCAATGACTAGACAAAAAACCACAGTGAAATTGACATTACTTGACATCAATGACAACAAACTACCAGCAACTGCCAACATGCTCAATAAGTTAAGCATGATGAGCATCATTAACCATGGTCAATCATCATTAACAGTGGTCAACCATCTTGTACCATAGTCAACCACTATTAACCATATATAAACAAATTCAACCATCATGAGACATGATCAAACATAGTCAATCATCATAAAAAATAATTAAACATGGTTAAGCATGGTTAGCTATAGCAGACTATACTCATTCATAGTCAAACATGATTAACTAAAGTCACCCATAGTGAACCATGGTTAATCATATGGGATCAAAGTCAAACATGGTCACCATCTTTATACATTATCAAACATGGTTAACCATGGTCAACCATAGTCCATGGTCAATCATAGTAGCCAATAGCTAAATAGAGCCATCCATGTTCAATCATAGTCAGTCATAACCAAAATTAGTAAGCCATAGACAAACATCTTAAATATTTTAATATTATTGACATTGATAATTTGTTTCACTATCTACTAATCCTCCTCACACATAATGGCCATCAACAAGCATAACCACATGATGAAAGGTGGTTGCATATGCTAACAAGCATGATTAATTAAGCCAAGTGGAAAATGGAGTAATTCTACATAAAACAACCATCATGTGGTTATGCTAGTATGGTTCATGACTAGCATGTGATTTTTTCCATAATTGTTTATTATTAGAAAAAAAATATGAAAAATTTTAAGTATTCAATTATTTTCATTTTTAGTTAATTTGTTTTTGTCACAGTTTCTTTGGGATTTTTTTCTTAAAATTGGAATTACAAATTTGATAGAATTTTTGTTTTATTATAAAAATGGATTTGGTTCCTTTTAATACCTTTTGTATAAATAGACAGAATTTCCATTGTTTAATTGTTATGATTAAATCTTCAGAGCCATAAAGTATCCTATTTACTTAACTAGAATAAAGGTCTTTCTATTTATTTAGTATTAGCAAAGCCTTTTCTACCTATTTATGCTCAACAACATAAGAGATTTCCCTTGAAAATTGAATTAAGAATAGAGAAGATTATTTATTTTCATAGAAAAATTATATTAATGAAGTGTATGGACTATAAACCCCTCATTTACAAAAAAACCAAAAATATTTACATTGTGTATTCTTAAAGGCTTATACCCTCTATCTAGCCAATTAATGATGAAAATAGATGAAAAGAATTAAAACTTATTGCTAGATATATATGAAGGGAAATGGATTACCAATGTGCACCAAATAGCAAGGGAAAAAAGCTTATACCCTCTATCTAGCTAATTAATGATGAAACTAGATGAAAAGCATTAAAACTTATTGCTAGATATATATGACGGGAAATGAATTACCAATGTGCACCAAATAGCAAGGAAAAAAGGCTTATACCCTCTATCTAGCTAATTAATGATGAAAATAGATGAAAAGAGTTAAAACTTATTGCTAGATATATATATATATATATATGAAGAAAAAGGGATTGCCAATATGCACCAAATAGCAAGGAAAAAAGAAAAATTGCTAAATAAAAAGCTCATCAAATGGAATGAACAACGAAAAAACAACAACAAACAATTATGATAGAGTTATGAACCAATAACAAATAATAATGTTCAAATAATTTTATAAACAAATTTGTAAAACTTTTCTATATAAATACTTTATTATATAAATAAAAATAAAATTCTCTGATAAACTTAAAATATAAAATAAATATAAAATCATTCAATAATTACATTTATCCAGCTAAATTAAATGAATGTGACCCATCGTGGATGTATATGATCGAAAGTGATATAGATTCTTTGTTGATCACAATCCCTTTTATTCAAGTCAAAATTTCACAATGACAAAGGGGAAGGAGATGAGTTTCATAAACCTTTTCATGATGTCTAGATGGATGTTGAGCATGGCTAGGGTTGGTTATGAAGTTGTATCAACCTTTTAGTCCATTCACGTGAAGTCACTGGATTAGTTTTGCATTGGTAATGAGATGAGGAATCACAAGGTTTTTAATCCATTCATGTAAAGTCACTGGATTAGTTTTGCATTGGTAATGAGATGAGGAATCACAAGATTTGAATTAGTACTAAAACTCCACATTAATTGAATTAATACTAAACTCCACATTAACTCATTACCTCATTACCTTACTGCATGTGATCATGGGTGATCATGGATAATTGAAAAGGGTAAACCACTTATATGAAGTGAATGGATTATGAAACTTTCCAGAAGAATAGATAGAAAATCTTTCGGATTAATCACATCATTAGGATTTGGTCGATGTTTCGAACCATCTAATGTGGTTCATCCTCATGACAAGGCAAAGAAGGAAAACGATCTCAGTGAATAAATAGGAAGGATGCATCATAGCCCGGAGTTAGCTGTTAAAACTAGCTGTTATAAACTAGTCGTTATTTAGTTAATTAGTTATAAATTTAAAATTAAAAGTTTTTTAATTATTTAATTAGTTAGAAAATTAAAGGCTTTTTAATTAATTTAATTAATTAGTTATGAAATTAAAAGTTTTTAAATATGTAAAAATGTAATAAATTGGAAAAAAGGATTAAAATATAAAAACCCAAAAGGGAGAAGGGGTAAATAAATAAGCTACCCCTTCTCCCTTTTGGGTTTTTATATTTTAATCATTTTTTCCAATTTATTACATTTTTACATATTTAAAAACTTTTAATTTCATAACTAATTAATTAAATTAATTAAAAAGCCTTTAATTTTCTAACTAATTAAATAATTAAAAAACTTTTAATTTTAAATTTATAACTAATGAACTAAATAACGACTAATTTATAACGGCTAGTTTTAACAGCTAATTCCGGGCTATGACGCATCTTTCCTATTTATTCACTGAGATCGTTTTCCTTCTTTGCCTTGTCATGAGGATGAACCACATTAGATGGTTCGAAACGTCAACCAAATCCTAATGATGTGATTAATCCGAAAGATGTTCTATCTATCTACTTTATGGATCACAAAAGTCTTAGATCTAACATAATTTCTAGAAGAATGTTGAGTGATGTATTATGAGATTATCTCAACAACCTCCTACCGAGTGGCTCTCTAATAGTGTTTTTGATTGCAAATTCACCACCAATTAAAAAAGTAAACGAAGATTGAATGCCATTTGTGTCTGAAAGAGCACTATTGGTTAAGGCTTTTAACATCATTTCATTTCAATTGTTATTATGACTACCTCCTAAACAAAAATATTACGAATCCATCCACATATAAAGATGTAAGCTGTTGCATCACCTTTTCGCGTGAAAGAAACATTTAAGGAGAAAAATCCTCCGATTGAGATTAGGAAAATTGCAGGTGGAGTTCAAGTCAGAAAACCGTTGTGATAATAACAAGAATGCGATAATAAATGGGTTGAATCACAAGTTCAGTCTTCACATTGACTTTGTTCGTATAAATTTGGAATTAACAAACAAAAGCCAAGGCAGGTCCTTATCCAGCGGTAGGCATTGACCGACCCTTATGTAAGAAAGAACCCACGGTTTGGCGGTGGCTACTCAATTCAGGTTTTGATAAGTGAAAATCAGTGAATTTATTTGGATTAGGGAGATGAGAGTTTCGATTGATTTGCAATTTTGATCCGTTTTTCAACTAAGAACTAAACAAATTCTTTAGAATATCTTTTTCAGACAATGAATGAGTTAAATTATAATAATATTTTATTTAGATATACCTAACTCTGTGGTTAAAAAAATCACAAAATCAAATTGGTGAGAGAAGATCTCATGACTGAATCTTCATTTAAAGTTGAGACAGAACCATCAAAATCGTTGATTTTGGTACACCACATATAACATAAGTCAGCTACTTTGTTTTAAGTCAACATTGGCATCTTGATTTATATGAGATTCCAGGAAACAGGTGGGAAAATAACACATCTCAAAAATAAAAACTTAGTTCATACATAGCCATAAATATTTTCATATACAACTGTAAAAGACATAGTCTTCGGTGCATTAGTCCATGGAAAACCACAACAGTCATCGTTTTTGGTATAATACGTATAACATCAGGGATCATTCAATCTTCTGCTTTTATAACGTCCGGGAATCATTCAACGCCATTTTTTCTTAGTCAACATTGGCTTGTCTGCGGTTGCAGGTTCTCTGTTCATACACAACTGTGATGTGCAACTTGCAATCCAGAGGCATCATAGGCACCTAAGGAGGAGACGTACCTCAAACCATTTACAATTTTTCGTGGAAGACAGTTCACATTCTTGAATCACTGAAAAACCTCAGTGTTAGTCTTCCATTCTGTGGTTCTCTATGTAATTTGTTTTAAATTGAACAGGTTGTCCGTTCTTACACATGAGAAGTGTGAGTGCAACTTCCAATCTAAAGGCACAGTTGGACTTACATCAATCAATGTACAATTTTTTTTTATGGAAGACGCTTCACATGTTTGAATCAAACAAAGACTTTAGTGTAAACCTTTTATGTTTTGGTTTTGTATTTTTTTTACTGCCTGGCACTATAGCTTTTGCCTTGTAGTAAAAGAACCCTGATGGTGCATTAGTTTACAAAGTAAGTTTTTGTAATTTTAACTAAAGTTTTTGAAAAATGTTAATTTTTTTTTTTTAAATAAAAAAATTGTTTCTAATTTTTGAAAATCTGATTTTTATTTTTTTATTGGATCATTAATGTGACATAATTCTCCTAATGGAGGGTGATTTAATTTGGATATTTGACAAATATTGGAAAATAATTTTAAAGTAGGGAAAAAGGAATTACGTGATTGGTTGTTGTAGAGGCTCTAGCACTTGCTATCATAATTGTCATGATTGATTTGCACTGGACACTGCAATCTATGCTAAGGCTCTAATGAAATTGATCAACAACGGAGGTTTCATGACACAGTGGGGCATGATGTCCCTTACATAAACAAATGCATATTATGTGAAAGGTAGTCCACACAACTATTTTGAATAGGGCTCGCCTTATTTAATATTGGATTCCAAAGGAGCTGCCCCAAAATCGATTTGCAAAGGGCCTAATATGCGGTTTTGAAAACAAGGGTGGAAACTTGGGTATCTCATGGATTCAAGCTAGTTCAACTGACTTTGTCCTATATTATTTGATGTGCTATGCACTAGATAACATATTTCTAGATATATAGTGATATAGTTGCAAAAGACAAAGAGTTGGGGTGGAACTTTGCGGAATCATAACGACATGAGGATTTTGATAAAAGAGGTGCTATGATCACATAGACTGAAAATTTTGGAAGGGAAAATATTATGAGCATGAGTATCCATTTGACTAATCTACGTCGGTTCACAAAATCAAATTTTTGACAGTTCACGGTGGAATTTGCATCAGAGGATAGAGTTACGAGGAGGTAGTGGAACAACGATTGTGCCCCCCCTCCAAGGGACGTCATTGGGGTACCTCCACCCCACAATATGTGAGAATCGTGGATCTTTGCAAGTGAAACTTTCGTCGTTAGATTGAGGTGGCAGAATTCCATTGTGTAACTTAGAGGGTGGCTCTCCCCCCGGCTTCCTTGCTAATGTAACAGAGGGGAGGGACCCACAACCATTGTGAGTTATGGATTTTGATGGTTGGTCACAACAATTAAATTAGTGGGGACCTACATTGAGGTGGGGTCCATCAAATTATATATATATATATATATATATATATATAATGGATCAGGAAATCAAATAAATTAAATATACATGAAGGCATCAGTGATGAGGTGGCAATCACATGTGACAATCAGGTGGTAGAACCAAGGTTGTTGATCTAAAATGATGGTGGATTGTTGGATCTCATCATGCATGGAAGGTAGTTTTATTTTAGGCAATGTTAACCATCAAGCAAGTTGGAGTCCAATGCGCGATGTTGGTTGTTAATCAAGATTAACCAAGGTTATCTGATTTCACCACGGGTGCAAGTATGTTTTAGCATTCATGCTAGCTGGGGTGTGATATGTTGTTGGGTTGTTGGATCAAAGAAATCATGGTCGTTAGAGGTCATTAGAGCACAGCTCCATTTTAAAACCATGTGCTAGTGGGATCCAGATGTGCATGTGGGCCATTTGATGAAAGAAGTTTAGCTCGTTGGATTTGGAAGGGATGTTATTGTAATGAAAGATGGTATGTGGTATAGTTAGTAACATTATGGAATTAATTTAATACCCACATGTGTAGCATGGTGTAAATGTGGTGTGTTTTGAGCTTTAGCTAGCAAGTATTCTCCATAACTAAGGTTAATAGGTTATCAATTCTCATTTTCCTACATTTTGCGTTCCTTATTGGATTGGTACAATTAAAGGAATTATCTTTTGATCCCTAGTTCAAGGTAAGAGTGAATGTAGAAGACTAAAATTCCAGTCTTTAGGAGACATGTAAGATTTCCAATGACTTACCGTGGTACATTAATAGTAACTTGTAAATTTTATGGATTTAAAATGGCTATTGTTTTCAGGCCATGTATATTAGCCAACTTTTCAACCTCGGAATGAGACATATAGATTTAAAGATATAAATATTTATTTTTTCATAAGTCATAAATAATATGCAATTTATCATATTACTATGGACAAGCCTTTTCCAAACCATATGAAATCAAATCCTTTTCCAATGATTTCCAAAGAAAATCTATCTCTAATCAAAAGAATAGAAACATACCTGCTTTGGATATCATTGAAAAGGATTTGATTTCATATAGTTTGGAAAAGGTTTGTCCGTAGTAATATGATCAATTGCGTATTATTTATAACTTGTGAAAAAAGAAACGTTTATATGCTTATATCCATATGTCTAATTTCGAGATTGAAAAATTAACCAATACTAATACATGCCCTGAAAAAAATGATAAAGAAGCAAGTATGCAGAAATTTGAAGAAGTTACAATTGGGGGATTAGAGATGGGATTTGAACCAATTAAATTAAATTCTACCAAGAACACAAAAGTAGCAAAGTAAGCTACTAGACATGTGGCAGATGTTGTAGAGAAAGCTTTGTTTATAGACTAAAACTATCAGCAACTACAACTAAAAATAAGGGAATTTGATATAGAGTTCGATGAATAGAGCCATGTAGTTAATAGAAAATAATAATATGATGAAAACAAAAATTCTAAAAGACTAATGAATAATTGCCAAAGCCGGTATAAGGTTTTTTGAAATAAATGTAACGTACAAAATTTGCAAGTCTAGTCATGTTCACTATGACGAATGTAAATATTGAAAAGTTTACAAGGGAAAAGGATAAATAAGTGATGATTGTTGCAAATAAAATATAGGTTAAAAAAGAATCAGCTAGTGAAGAAATGACTTCTAATGCAAGTCCCTAGTTCCTGTAGTCCTCTAATTTTGATCAAAATATATATAAGTTAACTATTGTTTAGCTATATATCAAGTCTAGAACCAAGGGGGCTTCACATGGGGAGGAATACCATACCATGTGCATTCATATTGGGGGATATATATTGAGGAAAAAATGACATAATATATTGGGGGATATATGGGGGTAAATGGTTTTTATATTAGCAAGTATAAAAAATGGAGCTCAAAAATAATGAAAAAATATGAAGGGGTATAAACAATGTTAATGAAAATACACATACCTACAATATTTAGTGAAAGTAGGGGTTTTTTAAATTGAGAAGGTGTATTGGGTTCGTATTGGTAGGGCATTAAATGATGTGAATTTTAGAGGTATTTTCCAATATGTAGTCAAATTAAGCGTATTGTTTAGTATGTCATGAATGCCCATGATACGTCTGAGGCTCATTGATTCAAGCCCCCATGTCTAGAACATAGCTCATTGGTTCCATAACTACTTCAATTAATTTTGATTTAGGTAAGGTGACTAATACAGTTATGGTGGAATGGCAGAAGAAAACATGAAAAGTGGTTGCTAAAAGGTTCATAGAGTCTACTTATAGTAAAAAATTGTTGAAGAATTTTTTAACTAGGGTTGAAGTAGAGTTAAATAATGCTAAGGTAGTTGTCAAAAACAAAGAACATAATATTTTTTGAAAATAAGACAATTAGTTTATTAGAGCTTTCTAAGGATGGCATTGTTACAAAATATTTATTGGAATCAAAGGATAAAGAAATTGGAGACCTAAAAGAAGCTTTAAATTCTTCTAAGTATGATCTTTCAATTTAGTTGGAACATATCAACATCAAGAATATGAAGAAAAGAAAGAGCAAGAATTGCAAAAAATGATCAATAGAAAAGCGTCACAACTTAAATATTTAGAGAAAAAGTTTCTAAATAGAATAAAGAATTCAAGGAAAGGGGGAAAAAGTATCAGAATTTAATAGATGAATATAATGTGAATGTTGATAGTGTTCTTCAAAATGACACAACGGGAAATAATGATCCAAATAAAATTAAGTTATTTGAAATAAAGATTGTTGAACTCGAAGAAAAAATTAAAAATTGAGAATAAGAGAAGGAACAAGCTGTGTAGAGTTGGGTGAATGAAGTTAAACATAAAGATACAACCATTGAAGGAGTGCAGTCGGTATCAAAGGAAAATGAAAAATAATTGTAGTCCTTAGACAAATATATACAAAATACTATGTTAGGAAGATCCACACCGACTTATGCAAAGAATAAAATATGGGAAATGGTCAATGAAAGAATCATTAGCATTAGACATTATGTGAATATTTTTCTTGACCGTGAAACAATTATCATCGTTAATGCTCAGATAGACATGAAGAACAAGATTCTTGCAATGGATGAAAAACTGAGGAGGTTAAACATATTATTAATTTTTTAGATTCAGTTGACAAAGAAGCTATTAAATTATTGGGTTTTCCTGGAAAATTTGATTGTATTCTATTAGTTTTATCAATTAACAAAAGGAAGATGGCCATGGATGAATAAATGTTGAAATCCTTAAATCTATTAAAATCATCACATAATTCAAAACGGAATGGGGATATATTAGAAGGTTTGGTATGCCATCCTTTTGGACTAATTCAAGTTAACTTATATCAGGTGAAAATTTTCAATCTATGGTCAAAGAGGCTCATGAAGATTAGGGCTATGGTTTAATAGGTAGTGAAGAAGCAATTTCTAGGTAGTTACTAGTAAATTCTTTTTCTAGGGATTTTAATTTATTAGCTCTTTTAGATAATATGATTCAATAGTCTCCAACTACTCCTTATCAACTTAAATCTAAGCTTAGCGTAGCTTATTTAAAAATAAAGAAACAAGAGTGGTCACTCGCAGTTAAATGGGACAAATCTGGGAAGTTGAAGAGATATTTTACTTAACACGATATCCTTCCTCCAGTTATATAGGGTATTGAATCGGTCCAACCTTTGCAGTAAGTGATCGGGGAGGATGTAGAGGTAGAAGAAGAGGAAGCATTTGTAGTTTTCCATAGGCCTAAGAAGAAAAACATCTAAGCTACAACAGGCTCGACAACTAATACTTTATCAAGAGGAAAAAACAAATTGGCAAATTGATATTCAAAGAATAAAAATATATGTCGTGAGTAATTAATATTTATCAAAGTATGTAATATAGTTTTTTTAATTAAATGAGAGTTTGAATTTTTCTATGAAGACCTCAATTTTAGTTGGAGGAAGTCAACCTTTTTGTAGTGAGAATATATTTGACTAGGATCTTGTTCACGATGACAATGTAATTTCATCATATGCAATTATGATTAATGATGTTTCTTTTAGACATGTTACTTGAATTATTTATTTTGGGACTCACATTGGTTTAAAATTTGAGCTAGAAATTTTCAATGATCTATTGCGGGCTAGAATTATATTGATACACAATGTTGTATGATTTCATGGTAAATTTTGTTTGAAATATATATACATGCCAGTGATATATGTTTTATTTTTTACTCAACATAATTTAGAAGGTGTGGGCCCTTTAACTCTGGCACAAAATTATAATTGTGATTGTTATACATGATTATTTAGTATCTAACACATAACATGATTAACATAGACATAAATTATCAAAATCTTAAAAGGTAATGTGATAATTTTAACGATGAGTTATATTTATTTTGTCTGTAGATGAATTATCTAGATGTTTATTATGCACTTTTTCGAATCCACATTTCCAACTTAGATTACTTCTTGAGGGGCTCATTACAAAAACATTTTGTTCATAGTGATCTATTTGGACATCATTCTGCTAGATTCATCACGTCAACAAGTTCTTCTCCAAGTTGTGCGGTGGTTGTTCTGCTCATTGCTTCGTGTGAGCGATTTTTTGTAGAAGTTGTGTAGTGGAATTTTATATAGTTCATTCATGGTTTCCCTCAAATAAAGTGGTGTATAAGGTTCTACAAGTTGTGTACTAAGTGCCAGAGTAAGGATTTGGTAGACAAACTCATCTAGAATGTAGGGGAAATACACATAGTATATTTACTAGGTAAGTGTTTTCTCCTTCCTTCCGCATGCAAGTGATTAAAGTGCGCACAAAATATATGTTACAACCTTGTAGCATTCAATTCTAAAGATCAAAATTTGGATAAGAAACTAGACATTTAGTGATATCATGTCAATGAGCTAACTGTATTGGAAATTGTTTTCATACTATGATTTTAGATATTTTTCTATGAGATGATGACAATTTCAAAATATGTACTATTAGGATCCAACTTTTATGCCAATGCATATTCAATTATTTCGTGGGGGGCTCATTACAAAATATTTCCTTCCAAATTCTCTCTTCGATCATCTCTCTGCTAGTTGCATCACGTCAACGATTTATTCTCTAAGATATACCATCATCATTCTTCTAGTTGCATCACATGAGTGATTTTTCCTCCAAGCTGTGTGGTGGATTTTAGCATCCAATAAATTATTAAAGCAATGGTCACCTCCCTGCGTGCTAGTTTCTAGAGTAAAGAGTACGCAAACAGTTGACCTCAAAGGAAGGGGGAAAGTCCAAAGTATCTTTGTCAAGAAGTGGTGCCTCATTTTTTTTGCATGTGAGTTATTAAAGCATGCACATAATATATGTTACAAATATGTAGCACTTATGTTTGAAGATCAAAATTTGGACAAGAAACTAGACTTTTTGTGATATCGTGTTAGTGAGCTAATTATGATTGTAAATTGTTTTCGTACTGTAATTTTGGAGTTTTTGATCTAAGATGCTAACTGCTTTGAAATACATAGTGCTAGGATCCAATTTCGTGATATATCTTTGACATATAATTCATTATACTTGTTTCTTCACAATTTATCAATGGCTAGATTTGCAAAATCTATCCATGTTACATGTACATTTTTCCTATTTTTTGTATATTTTTTGCCTATTACATCAATACTATTAACAATTATATGCTTTATGTTGTATTTTCTTGTATATAGCTCTGCAGGAACATTTCATTTGATTATATTTTTTTGTGCTAATATCACTATTTTATTGGATATGTTATGCCACCATTGTATTGATCGCATCAAGAAATATTAGTTCATTGTTCACATGCAATAACATTTTTTCATTATGCTTTTGTACATCATTTTTCCTATAATATATGTAGGGAAATAATTGATCTAGTGGAACATATCTCTAGCAATTATGGTTTATATATTCTATGTCTTCATCATATTGTTGATACATTTGCATATTGTTGATACTTTCAATATTTCTTTTTGTCTTTTTGGTGAATCATCATATTATATTTTATTGCAAAATTGTCTTCTTTTATCATCCAGATTAAACCTTTATAACAATATTAAATTCAATTGGAATTAATCTGTGTCGCAAATATTTTGTTATGGTACATTTGTATGACACTTTGAGAAGAATGACACAACAGGAGAGGAAATGCGGTAATTTATAAAAGGAAAAATGAATGTTAATCTTTTTCACTGATAAATGTCTAGATTTGTGAAATATATCCATATTATGTCTACATTTTTCTTATTTTTTCTATATCTTTTGCATATTTCATTAGTGTCATTAACAATTATATCTGATTAGAATATTGGTGGAAATGTCATTGTTTTATTGGATATGTTCTACCATCACTTTATCAATTGCATCCAGAACTATTAATTCTTTGTTCACATGTAACAAGATTTTTTGGTTGTGCATTTGTACATCCTTATTCCTATAATATAGATATGGAAATAATTGATCTAATGGAACAGGTTTATGGAAATTATTATTTATATATTCCATGTCTCCATCAGATTTTTGATACATTATGCCTTCTTTAATCATATATCTTAAACCTTTATTATGATATTAAATTATATTAGTGTTAATCCACATTGTAAATATTTTTTTATGGTCCATTTTTGTGACACTCAGAAGAATACCATGACAAGACAGAAAATGTATTCATTTATAGATAGAAAAATTAATGTTAATATTTCTCTCTAGGTTGAGTTGGAAATTTCCATTGTGACTGATAACGTGTGTCCATTGATGACATATATGCATTTGTTTTAATAATAATTCTCATTTTCACACTAATTCTATATTTGCGTTGTGCATGGTATCATTCTTGTTTTGTCGAAATCAAAAAACTCATGCGACTGTTTGTGGGGTGCATGGGATGGACTTATATAGGGGAGAAATTTGAGCTTTAGCCCCATCTCAATTCATCGAAAGGTATTATGTGAATTACACATTTCTCCTATAGGAGGACATTCAATGTTCTTGAATACATATCATTGGATCAAGAAAGGTCTTTTTTTTTTTGTGGGCGTTTCTTAAAGTATATGTGTAGAAACTTGAGGCAAAATGTGTGGTACATGGGCTATGCATGTTTTTCTAAACAATGTCATATCAGCATTTCACATGCATATTTAGGTGATCATGATCTAGTTCATGATTGTAAATTTTATGTGATTCTATATACATAAGCTATATATCTTTTTTTGAAAACTATCATTTTTTAATCTTCAACTTAGCTTAAAAATAACATCCATCAAAAAATGGCATATGGTCATTTATTTATTTTTTATACACTTTAGAAAAAAAATACAAAAAAATCCATGTGCATATGTATTCAATGTATAGAGCTACATGATCATTTTTCTATTTATCGTGGAATTGAATAAAATCATACAGGGAAGGTTGATTGAAAAGAAAATGGTTTCAAAATAATTCATTCTAGGTATTATTTGTATTCATTTACCTAAACAATATTTACTTATTTGCTAGTGGGGTAAAAAAATGATTCCAAAATCATGTGTCGTGTATATGATTTCTATACACTTTCAAATTTTTTTAAATTATTTATATGCATTTGATATAATTATATCTCTAAACCAGGGAAAATGGATAGAAATGAAAGAGATACAATTAAAGACAATGATTTTTTTAGCTAAGAGGTGTGTCTCTATTCTCTTTATGATTTCATTAGTGCTTTGTTATAGTATCTGTATTTTTAATTTGATTATCACATTATACACTTGCCTCTTTTTTCTATATTTTTTTATATATTGTAATTGAAAACCAGTCTTTTTTCAAATTTCAGAAAACATATCACAGTTAGAGATAAAGACCAGGAAGAACAAGTGTAAGGAAAAAGGTACTTTGAATACTTCACATAAAACATTTTTTTTCTTTATTTTCAATTTTTTTCATTTTCAATCTAATATATGTGACAAGTAATTATGAATTAGAATTTGTCCAACCTAAAATATATTTGTATTTTATATATATGCATAGAAATCATATTCTATCGAGTAATTATGAACCTAAAATTAGAATATGCAACATTAATGACTTTGGGATATCTTGTTGTGTCCTCAAGGCCCAATTCTTGCTTAATGGATTTTTTATATAGTCTAGAGTTATTAGCTTTAACAATTCTACATGTTTTTGTGTTGAGAAATAGAACTAGTATCTAGTTGTACTAAAAAACAAGTATGTGTAGCCACCCCCCCAAGACAGTATAATATATTGACATGAGGGCTAACATATTTAGAAATAGTAGCTAGTTGTACTAAACATGTACACTTTACTGGTTACTACCAATGTGTTTCAGTCAACCTTTGGAAAACTTGACTATTTCCTATAGGTTGGAATAGTAGGTCTTTATGTTCACTTTGAGCTCAAAATAGGGACAGAACGTAATTACATTAGTTGTAAAAATTGAATCAGGAATGTAAAATTCAAGAAAATGAGAATTAATATCCTAATAACTTCAATTATAATGAATACTTGTGAGTTAATTTTCACAGTATGCCACATTTAATTGTCATTATCGGTTATGTTATTAAATTAATGTGAACATGTTACTCAGTGGGCATAACTGTGAGATGGGTTCACTTTCCATATGTTATTACAATGGCATTTATTCTATATCTAGCGTCCCAAACCTATTTGATTAGACAACCTAGATGAATGACGGGCGTCCACTATCATATAATTTTAAAACAGAGTTGCAGTTCGACAACATTTGATGGAAAAGATCCCTTTGATTAGACTACCCAACAACGTATCACCCCCTTACTAACATTGGAACTAAAATAAACTTGCACCCCCGATAAAAGCTAATTCCCCTAGTTAATCGTGATCAGCAAATGTCACCCATCACACACACACACACACAGATATATCTATATACATGTGCGTCTATGTGTGTGTGTGTATATATATATATGCAATTTTGATGGCTATACCCACCTCGGTGTCATTTCCCATTGATTTGAATTTTTTTATTTCCTATCAAAATCAATGGCTCACAATGATTGTGCCCCCCCCCCCCCCCCATGACATCAACAAGGAGTGAGAGCGGGGGAAGGTCTACACTCAGGGTTCCACTACTGGATTTTTTCCCCCTCAATCTAATGGTTGATGCTTTATTTTCCAATATCTACGCTTCTTGTGAATTATGGGGGCGGGGGGACCCCATGACATCATCAAGAGGGTGGGGGGTGGGGCTGGGGCTGGGGGGCTTCTATAATTGTTGTTCTTCCACCTCCTCAAAACTATTTCCTTTGGAAGAAATTTCGATACAAACTATCAGTAATTTTATACATGATATTGTGTGAATTTGTTGTACATTTTATTTTAAATACATATACATGTCAGTGATATAGTTCTTATTTTGGACTTAACGACATCTACGAGGCGTGAGCCTTTTAACATCATCACAAATGTATAATTGTGATTGTTATATATGATTAGTTAGTATCTAATTTCTTGGCACCTCTGTTACCACTCAACCAATCGCATTCGGGTCGCGCTGTTTCGTTTGAGGGCACCCGTATCAGTTTTGCTAAGTTGTGACCACCCGGGTGCCAGCTTGTGCACATTCGGGCAACCTGTTTCCCGTTTCCTCCCTTGTGGCATTGTTCGGTCGGGCATGTCGTGTCACGTCGGTTGAGGTCACTTGACCAGGCGCATTCGGGTTGGGCCGTTTCGTTCGAGGGCGCCCATATCAGTTTTGCTAAGTTGTGACCGCCCGGGTGCCTTGTGCATGTTTGGGTGGCCCATTTTCCATTTGCTCCCCTGTGGCATTGTTCGTCGTGTCGTGTCGTGTGAGGTCGCTTGACCGGGTGCATTCGGGTTAGGTCGTTTCGTTCGAGGGCGCCCGCGTATCAGTTTTCCTAAGTTGTGACCACCCGAGTGCCTTGTGCATGTTCGAGCAGCCTGTTTTTTGTTGCTCCTTTGTGGCATCGTTTGTTCGGGCGCGCCGTGTGAGGTCGCGGCCTGATTGGGCAAGTTCAAGTTGGGTCGTTTTGTTCGAGGGCGCCCGTATCAGTTTTGCTAAGTTTTGACCGCCCAGGTGCCTTGTGCACGTTTTGGCGGCCCATTTGCCATTTTCTCCCTTGTGGTATCATTCAGTCGGGCACGCCGTGTCGCGCCGTGTGAGGTCGTCCGACTGGGCGTGTTTAGGTCAGGTCGTTTCGTTCGAGGGCGCTTGTATCAGTTTTGTTAAGCTGTGATCGCCCAGGTGCCTTGTGCACGTTCGGGCGGCCCGTTTGTCGTTTGCTCCCTTGTGGCATCGTTCGTTCAGGCACGTCGTGTCATGCCATGTGAGGGCGCCTAACCAAGCGTGTTCAAGTTGCATTGTTTCATTCGAGGGCGCCTATATCAGTTTTGCTAAGTTGTGACCACCCGGGTGCCAGCTTGTGCACATTTTGGCGACCCAATTGCCGTTTTCTCCCTTGTGGCATCGTTAAATCGGGCGCACCGTGTCGCGCCGTGTGAGGGCACCCAACTAAGCGCGTTCGGGTTGCGTTATTTCGTTTGAGGGCGCCTGTATCAGTTTTGCTAAGTTGTGATTGTCCAAGTGCCTTGTGCATGTTCAGGCGGCCCATTTTTCGTTTGCTCCCATGTGGCATCATTCAGTTGGGCGCGTCGTGTCGCACCATGTGAGGTCGCCCGACTGGGCGCGTTCAGTTCGGCCTGTTTCGTTTGAGGGCACCCGTATCAGTTTTGCTAAGTTGTGACCACCCGGGTGCATTGTGCACGTTCGAGCGGCCCATTTTCCATTTGCTCCCATGTGGCATCATTCGGTTGGGCACGCCATGTCACACCTTTTGATCAGGTCCCCCGACCGGGCGTGTTCGAGTCGGGTCATTTCATTCGAGGGCACCCGTATCAGTTTTACTAAGTTGTGACCACCCGGGTGCCTTGTGCACGTTTGAGTGGGTTGTTTTCCATTTTCTCCCTTGCTGCATCGTTCAGTCGGGCGCGTCGTGTCGCGCCATGCAAGGTCGCTCGACAAGGCGTGTTCGGGTCGGGTCGTTTCATTCGAGGCCACCCGTATCATTTTTGCTAAGTTGTGACCACATGGGTGCCTTTTGCACGTTCGGGCAGCCCATTTGTCATTTTCTCCCTTGTGGCATTGTTCGGTCGAGCGCGTCGTGTTGCGCTGTGGGAGGTCACCCGACTAGGCTCATTTAGGTCGAGTTTTTTCGTTCGAGGGTGCCCATATCAGTTTTTCTAAGTTGTGACCGCCCGAGTGCCTTGTGCACATAATTCAGGCGGCATGTTTTTCATTTTCTATGTTGTGGCATCGTTCGATCAGGCACACTTAAACCCATTTAACCCCTAAACCTCTAAACCCTTAACCACTAACCCTTAAACCCTTAACCCCTAGCTTGTTAACCCCTAAACCCTAAACCCCTAACCCATTTAACCCTAAACCCTAAGCCTCTAAACCACTAACCCCTAATCCCTTAAACCTTATTTCCCATTTGGCCTAACCCATTTAACCTAAAACCTAACCCATTTAACCCCCATACCTACCTAACCCTTAACCCCAAAAATTCTTAACTACTAAATCCCCTAACCCCCTAAACCTCTAAACCCATATAACCCATTTAAACCCCTAAACCCTAAACCTCTAACCCCTTAACCCCTTAACCCCTAACCCCTAGCTAAAATCCTTAACTGCTAAATCCCCTAAGCCCCTAAACCTCTAAATGCGCTCCTAACCCATTTAACCCCCTAAACCCTAAA
The DNA here is from genome assembly GCA_034641835.2 of Pinus albicaulis. NCBI lineage: Eukaryota > Viridiplantae > Streptophyta > Pinopsida > Pinales > Pinaceae > Pinus > Pinus albicaulis. Next base: position 305,765,913 of record CM076569.1, read on the forward strand.
CCTCTAACCCTTAACCCCTAACCCCTTAAACACTAATTCCCCAACCCCCAAACCATTTAACCCCCTAAACCCTAGCTCGATTAAACCGTAACGACCCCTAACCCCTAAAATCCTTAACTGCTAAATCCACTAACCCCGTAAACCTATAAAACCCTAACCCATTTAACCCCCTAAACCCCAAACATCTAACCCCTAAACCCCTTAACCCCTTGATCTGATAGGGGTCGGTTACCTTGATATTAATGATGGTGTATTCATACTCCTTCTGAATAACCAATAAAGGGTCAAGGAAATTGACCAATATGTTGTCGATTTTTATCTTATCCATCTCTGGGGTAAGCTTCTTTTCTGCTAACTCCACTTCTTTTGATCTCAATTTTTCCAATTTCTTCCTTCTCTCATATGATACCTGAGCCTTTTCCTTTCTCTTCCCTTCTAATTCCGTAATAGTGTCATAGTGATGCCAACCAACTTCTTTGGAAAGCCTTCCTAGCAGACAATACTTGTGACTTTGTTGAAGCCTCAACACTTTCAGAGCATCTGGAATGACCATTCTCTTCCCCTAACCCCTAAGCCCCTAATCCCTAATCCCTTAACCACTAAATCATTATTCACCTAACCCTTAACTGCGCCTAAATCCCCTAACCCCTAAGCTCCCAATCCCTAATCCCTTAACCACTAACTCATAATTAATATTCCCCTAACCCCTAAATGCGCTTAAATCTTCCCTAACCCCTAACCCCCAAATCCCTAACCGTTTGATGGATCTAGGACTTGCACTGTTCTCAGGATTTTCCCATTTCCCTGGAGTCATCTCCTAGGACACATTTGACAAAGTTCAAAGCCCCTTGTAATACTTCAGATCTTTTATAAATATTTTTACCACACCTAATATGGAATAACACTTCTTCCTTGAGTTAAATAAGTGTTGGGCACAACATGATCTATCTTGCTGCAGCCCTGGGATCCTCCCCACAGTCAGCAAATAGGCCCTTAAAGGGTTGTGGCACACATCAAGAGGCCTCCTACCTTGCCACGGTGCACTCTAGCTTCCCTCTATTAAAACATATTATCAAATACTAATCATGCCTATTCTATGCTGAAACATTTGGTATATAGGTAAACAAGAGAATTCTCCACAAATATATTTGAGTCCAACCTAACTTTAATGATGATGATATATTGGAACTGCATTGTAAACTAGCACATGCTGCAAAATTAGTGGAAAAGGTGAAATTATCAAGTGTCATCCCATTATGTTTCATCAAATCAAACAGTTTCAACGACTCCTCACAAAGACCATTGTGAGCATATTATTCATCACAGAGAAGACCTTAACATGCTAATACTTCAACATAGTTGATATTTCTATATCCGACCCCTGAGCAACATAGCTGACATTTCTATATCAAACCTCCCAGCATCAAGTGGTTTAAATATGGATAATTCACTAGTGTTAACCATATCCCAAAATAAAGGGTAACACAGGCTCCAACTAATTAGATATGTTCTCAATATGCAAGGATATTTACTAAGCATGTTGCATGAATAAAAAACCTTGCATATTGAGCGTGTTACATGAATAAACAACTCTTATGATTCTTGATCATGGTTGCAAATGCAATATTTAAAATACAACATAATTTAATAGTGTAAAGTTTAAAACTCATTTTAATATAGCATGATGGTTTAGTAGGGTAGAAGGATTACTATATGCAAAAATCAGTCCATTATTTACTCATATAATTTTAATTTCTTCTCAAAAAGATATGTTTTATTTTTTTTATTGTAAATATTTTTAAACAATCAAAATAAACAAACATTTAATTATTTAGAAATTATTATAATTATTAAAAAAAAAATATTTTTAAATCAATTTGAGTGGCCTTAAACAAAACACACGTGTTTCATTTCAAAATATCAAAAAATTTTAAATATCAAAAGTTTTAATTTCCCTTGTTCATTTCCCTCCGGTTGCATGGTTTGTCCAAGGAAGGAGGGAGGATGCGGCCATACTATCGCCGGTTTTGAGGAAGGATGCAGCCATACTATTGCAGGTTTGGAGGAAGGATGCGGGAGATTTGTGCCCCGAGCTATGCTCATGGATCTAGAGCCTGGCACCATGGACAGTGTGAGGATCTCTGCATTGCTCTCAACTCCACAACTCCAAAAACAAGTACTATTATTCTTCAATACAACAATAATTTTGTAGGTTGGCGTTTTAGCTTTTTTTCAGGATCTTCTCTCATGGGTCTGCTTGTAATTTTTTCTATTGGGACTGCCTTTGGTGGTACATTCGGAGCATAAATAAAATGAAAATATGCATATTTTTGGAGTCTATACCCATTTTGGTTATCAGGGTCTTGGAAGGCTTTTCTGTATGCAACCCATTACCAACCCGATCTGATGAAACAAATGCAAAGTGGCCTTTGTGGGAGATTATAAGCCTGATCCAGGTGTCTCTTCCTTGGATCTACCTCTCCAGGGAAACAATACCCAATTGCAATCTCGATCCAGTTTCCCAGACAGTGTATTTTATCTCTTAGGTATGAACAGAAATAGCGTCTTGTGCTGAAGCGCTTGGGATTCAGTCTTGAGAATAGTACCCGAAATCAGATTGATTCATTCCTGGGTATGGTGCCCATATTTCATATATATGGGCTTGCAGCTTTTTCTTGTGTGTTTCTTGGATCCAGATCGACCATTTTTGTGTCTTCTAAGTTTGATCTCGTGGAGATTTTTTGGTTGATTGAGAACTACAGAATCACCTATTTTCCTCTTGTGCCTCCCATCCTGTGGGCTACAAACAAAGTCGATATTGCAAAGAAATATGATTTGAGTTCTTTGCACACTGTTATATGTAGTGTAGCTCCTGTGAGCAAGGAGTCTACAGAGGAGTCTATTTCTGGGTTCCCTAAAGTCAGAATAAGACAAGTAAAGTTTTTTTCTTCTTTTCTACCATGTTGATCTACTTGATATAGAAATACAAAAACTAGAACACTAAGTGGGATTGAAGTACTTTTAGGGACTAGTTCCATATCCACATCATCTAGATGCCCATTATCTCGGTCATACCACAGCTCCTCTTTACTGTCTCCAAAAGGTGAAGACTTATCAAATTGCTTTGTAGCAGCGATTTGGGCATTCGTGAGAGTATCAAGAGTGGCAACATCCTTAGACCGTTGCCTTGCCTGTTTGTAAAGTTCCATTGCTTGCTGCATATGATTCTCCGATAAACATGGGAAAAATGCTCGTCGCGAATCGAGACTTGAAAGGAGAGCCTCAGTATCTGTATCCACCTCTAATTGGTGGTCTTCATAAGCCTTATCTGTAGTGAAATTGGCCTCATCAGGGTTCATAGTATGTCTTGTGCCAAGTTTGTTGATTTATTAACTATATAGATCTGGACCTGCCAGTTCTGCTGATATTTCTGATATTTATTTTTTAGCTTAGTGATGTCCTACATGTTCATCTTCTCTTGGTTTCCTCTCTTTGGCTCTTCCAAAATAGTTGTTTCGTTTGAAGGACCTACTTCCCCATTTGTTATTATTTATCTAGAGGAAATGGTTCTTAATTTTATCCTTGTCCTTCCAAGAGTATGAGGTGTATGTCCATGTGTATCTCAACTTTGCACAATTTTATGTGCATATACCTTTAAGATCATACCGACGATATCACATCTCACCGAACTTGAGACGCTCTAGCTATGCAATTTTGCCTTTGTTGCCTTAAATCTCTTTAGGTTGTATGACCTTATTTTCATATGGAAAATGGGCCATGGAGACTTCTTCGATTTCTGCAATGATCCAAACAACCCTGTGCAAATATGGTAGCCAACCTCCCGCATAACCACCTTATTTTTCACAAACAATGGCATGAGATGTGGAATTTTATATGCTCCAAATACTTTGATGAATGTTTCTTGAGGTGATGCAAATAAATTTCTAACCTATACTATGGATTCCCTGGCCTTATCTATCATGCAGGGTGCCACTATGCCAAACAACATCTAATATAATACTAATATGAAGATCTTAGTTACTCATGCATACATTCCCCTATAACTAGTATCCCTCAATATCTTTCAATATATGTGGACTGGAGGTATTTATTTAGCATAAGTCCACTTCCATCCTAGACCTGGGAACTCATTTTTAGAATATATACCATCAAAAAAATATGAGGACATATAAAACTCTGGTTACTCACCTTGTGCCATGTTCTTCACCTTTGTAACACATTTATGAAATTGTTGAGCTATGAGGTTGGGCCAACTGAAAAATGGTTCCCTTGGTGGCGCATGGGTGTACCATATAGACCCACCCTTCCTCAAAAAAATCTACATTCTAACTCTCATACAACCTGCAACACATAGCCATTAAAAATCGGTGCATTTTCTTCAATGCTTTGGTTTTGTAAATACTCTCAGGATTTTGGGAAAATTTGCTCAACTCTTGCCACCAAGTTTTGAGAATATCTTTCATGGATTTCCCATAGCCAACATAGAATCTTGAATAGAGATATTCTTCAGGCTTTGGGAGCATATAGTACATATTATGGTCATGAGGTTGATATGTGGTAAGCACTTTTAATGATTTTTTGGTCTATTCTACTGTTGTATATTAGGCTTTCATTTCTTGTCAACCCAAGTAGGTAAGCTTAGAGATACTTGTCTAATATATATAGACCTAAGAGGATTTAATTTCCTGAATGAGGGTTTGTTGTAGCAGGATCCAATACCATTTTACAAGAGATTTCCCTCTGGTTCCTTACACACTTAAACACCTCTCCAATTAAAACAGATCTATCTTCCTAAAAACATAGTACTTATGGTTGTCTGAGATTCTAGTCCTTTTACAAGGTTTCAGCTCACATAATCTCTTGCAATTTCTTAGATTAACAAACTAAAAGAAATTGTCTAATTCCTATGGTTTATTTGAGATCCTAGTATTTTTACAAGGACTCAACTCACAGAGTCTCTTTCAAATCAGCACACTTAAATCAAACTCATTTAAAAACAGAGATCAAGGTGATAATTTTGAATTCAATCAACAATTAAATCCTCTTACAAGGATTACTTATTAATCTAGTAATTGAATTTTTCAATTATAACCATGAACATAAAGCAGAAATGATAACTGAAACAATAAACACACTTCTAATCTATATTCATGAACTTACAACATTAGAATTAAGTGAAAATGTACTATCAGATCTGAATATGCAAATGTAAAGGAAAACATAAAGAAAGTGTACCAACACTGCATGGGGGCCCTCCACACGTTGCAAGCACACTTGGAGTAACTTCAAATGGATAAAATGATAGTCTATAACACCATGAAGAACTGAATCCCTGTCTCTATTGAAGTCTAGAAATCAATTACATAAAACAGAGTTTGAGGCTTGGCACATAAATCTCATGTCTTTGTATGTCGCTCTCTACGTATTAACTAGCCTTCAATATATTTTCCTCTAACTATTTATCATGAATTACATAACAAAGGGAGGCTATTCTCATTCCTCAAAAGCCTAATTGAATTCCAAAATAAGTCGAATTGGTTTAAATCCCTAAATA